>BEGY01000093.1:151340-174442 GCA_002335675.1 Chlamydomonas eustigma | reverse complement strand
TCAGTATTGGGTGGGGAGAGAAATGTGGATGTTTCATTGGCTCAGTATTGGGTGGGGTGAGAAATGTGGATGTTTCATTGGCTCAGTATTGGGTGGGGAGAGAAATGTGGATGTTTCATTGGCTCAGTATTGGGTGGGGAGAGAAATGTGGATGTTTCATTGGCTCAGTATTGGGTGGAGAGAGACCTGTGGATATTTCATTGGCTCAGTATTGGGTGGAGAGAGAAATGTGGATGTTTCTTTGGCTCAGTATTGGGTGGGGAGAGAAATGTGAATGTTTCATTGGCTCAGCTTGGGGTGAGGAAAGAAATGTGGATGTGTTCATCTTGTACAAGGGGGATGAGTTGGTACAAGAAGATAAGCTCTTTGAAACCTTGTATGGTGCAATGAACAAGGCGTCGGAAATATGCCGATGGTATGACGGCAGAGCCTGGATATTGTGATGAAACTGCTTAAATGATGTTAGTTAAAATGTTATCAAGAGCTTTGAGAATCCGCATGCTGAACCTAACATCATACAAGCATGCCTGAGCCTTTACGAAATCTTTACTGGCATACTTCTGCCAAGGCCTAAAGCCCACGCCAGCATTTTCAAGTTGGGCTTTGATGACCTCAGCTGCTGTCTCAAAGGACCATTCATGAGTGAGGTGTAATGCTGGGTCTTGAAAGTCACTGAGAGCCAAGCTGACATATGCCATCGTCTGCCCTATGTCATAGTACAGCGAAGAAGGCACCTGCAGAGGAGTACATTTACATCCGCTACAAACCTCCATGGAAAGGAGTAGATCTTTATCTTTCTATTTAAGAGAGGGTCTATACAGAAAACAAAAATGAATCTTTGACTACAGTTTAAACAGTTCCGCATGAAGAAACTATGCATACAAGGGTTTTGCGTGACTTCTGGCATTTAAATAAAATGACCTGCTTTAGCTCTCCTATTGGGGTTCCTCGGATGAATTCAAAACATCGAACAAGACATTCTTCTTTCTGGATGGATTCAGATCCATTGATGTTGACTAAGATCATATCTGAGCCGGTGAGAGTGGGCAAGAGAACATTGCAGGGTATCCCATTAGCCCTCAAATGCTTTAAAGCCTTATTCTGAGCACTGATAAACTCAGGGTGTAAGCTGTCAGTTGCATTCAAAACCTTGAGAATGACAGGGATGTCCTTAGTTTCCCCAGAGCATGTTACGCTTACTAGTAAACAAAAATTTCGGTCGATGTACGAAGGAAGCTCATGAGGAGTGTGACCGTGTGCGATCTTCAGTCCAAAATAATTTAGAGCTATCGCTACCGCAGTTGTACATGAAACACTAGGCCGTGTTTGCATTAGTACTAAGTATGGTAGCATGAAAATTGCGAGCTTACGTGTAATTGGTGACAGGTCACAAGCAGTACATAAAACCTACTACATTCAGATAATGTTGGAGGTTTTGACCCTAGTAAATTAATCTTGGCATCACATTTTCCAAAACAAAGTTCACCGAAAATGAACAAGAGTCTGTTGAGGGCGCCCGAAAGCAATGTCGTTTTCCGCAGAGCATGCAATAAGTCTTTTGTGAAAAGATGTAAAGAAGTCCAGAGACTACCCAGCCATGTTGCACTGGCAGTGAAAAATCCTGCTGAGAAACCTGTAGTTGCTGATTATGTATTACCTCGATCAGAGGAAGCAAGGCGCTACTTTCGAACTGTAAGTGTTAACCTGCTTGTTATGTAACTTCTCAAATGTATTAAAAAGGGTGCAAATTCACTGTAGGTGTACGATTTCCCTCAATGGCAAAAGCATAGGAGTCAGCTGCGCTTAATTGATCGACTTCTGCAAATACCTCGGTAAAAAAGGCGCTCCTAATTGCATCTGCATATTTATGACTTAAAGGGGCGGATTCTTGTACTCAACTGTGCTGTACATGCCATAGAAGGAAACAAGGAACTATAGATTGATTTCAGCTTGTCCTCGGGGATTCTGCATTGGCAGATCTCATGTTTTGCAGAACATCCTACCCTCCATAGCTTGGTGCAGCAGTGTAGCTGGACTGCTGACTCTTTACATGCAAGCTTATGACGCACATATTCTGCCAGATGGATTCCCAAGTTTTACTCCCAACAATGCATGCACCTCCTTTGTCAACACAACCACTGTGGCCCTCTCTCTTCTGTTGGTATTTCGAACCAACGTGAGCTATGGACGCTGGGATGAGGCACGTAAGATGAAGGGTTTGCTGGTGAACAGAAGTCGGGACTTGATGAGACAGGTATGATTAAGAGACTCTGTTTTAACTTGGACATGTATTGTAGACAGAAGATGCTACTTTGTGGACAGAAGATGTTATAATCTAAATAGATGATTGAGGATTAGGAAAATGTACCGCAGAGGATCTGCCTGACTAATTATGCAGCTCTGTACCTCCTGGCCTAACACATTGACATTCTACAACCCTCTGTCTGGTCCCTTACATGCCTATGCAATGCTTCCTGCATTGACATAATTAAACCCCGTGTTTAAACCCTGCTCTGTCTTCAGGCCTGTGCAATGCTTCCTGCGGAGGATATTGAGACCAAGGCCATGATGGCAAAGTGGACAGCTGCTTTCTGCAGGGTGTTGCGCATTCACTTCCAGCCAGAAGTTTCTTTAGAAGATGAAATGAAGGGCCTCCTATCCCCTGAGGAGTTGCAATGGTTACAAGAAAGCAAGCACAGGTATGATTGCTTTGTAGGACTTTCTGATAGATGCACCACAAATAAAACAGGTTGGACTTTTCTGAATGCTTTTCATCCTCATTATTTGTTCCCTTCTTGTAGGCCTTGCAGCGTGATCCATGTACTCTCTCAGATCATCTATGACAGTCAGATCAGCGCCATCTGTCAAGCACAGATGTGCAATAACTTGACTGCCTTTGAGGATGTGTTGGGAGGCTGTGAGCGCCTGTTGAGGGCTCCTATCCCTGTCTCTTATACAAGGTGGGTGCTACCAATAATGGTATCAGTTACCTTCCTTCTTGTGAAGGTGTATGATTTACAACAGAGATAATGTGTGCATTAGAAGTAATACGAACTGAGGATCATGTTCTCTGTCAATAATCATGCTGATCACCCTACCTCTCCTATTTGCAGGCACACAGCAAGGTTCCTTTTCACTTGGCTGACACTGTTGCCATTTGCATTGTACAACTCTTGTGGGGTGTGGACACTGCCAGTGGTGGCTGGTGTATCAGCAGTGTTGTGTGGCATTGAGGAGATTGGAGTCCAGATTGAAGAACCTTTCGGGTGAGAGTCCCGGAAATGTGTCACTGTGTAGGATTACATTGCTTCACCTTGATTTAGTGAAGGTGTTTCTATTGCTCCAAGAATGTGCAATGCACTCCACTTCTCATGCTCTTTGCATCAAATTTCTCTCCTGGTTGTGTTGAAATGATTTTCTTTCAGAATCCTGCCATTGGAGGCCATTTGCGGAAGAATTCAAGCAGATGTCATGGCTACTCTAAGAGAGGATGAGAAGATGAGGAATCTAAGGAAGAGAGTGATCCAAACTAGGACCACTGAGCTGAGGGAGCTAGCTAGTGGAGGTGCAAGCAAGTAGAAAAGCTGTGATCATTCTATGGCCTAACACATTCCCTCAGGATTGAACAAACTGGATAAGTGAACTGTTGTGTGCTCGTTTACTGAGGAGGAGTCTCTAGACGCTGGTAGATCCCTTGAACTGCATGTGAAAGGAAGCTTTAAGAGGGGTTCGTGCATAGCAGCCTCTGTTTCCCTCAGACAGTTGACTGGCAGATATCTGTTAACAGTGTGCATCGTTTAGCATTTTGCCTAGGTTCAATATCTATGTGGAATGGCTGAGCACAGGTGTGCTTTGATGCTTGTAAGAATAGTTTGTAATGTAAATTTTCATGAAAGGCCTTTGAGTGGTCTATTTGTGAGGAGTTTTGGTCCCAAAGAAGCATGAGAGGAAACACCAAGTATTTAAAAAACCCACGCTCGTAAATATCAGACCTTACAGATGCAGCTAGTACGTTCAAGATAAATAATCATCTTAACCGAAAAAGGTTCAGAATATGTCAGCTTTTTCAACACAACACTACAGTAATCCTGTACCTATCAGTGGAAAGCACAATTGTTTTATTAAATAGAAATATCCTCACAGCATGGTTCCAGCATGGCGTTTAGGGTTTCGCGATCCTCTTGTTTTTTAGTGGCTAATAACTCGTCAGGTACGGAGGAAAAATGACATGGTTTGGACGGTATACAAAACCTACTATATTGAAAAGGGTGTTGTAGGCTTTTGTTAATTTGAAGATTATTTTGGTTGCTCAGATACAGCGTAGACTGCGCTTTTCGCACCTTTTAGCGTAGCCTCGAACGTCAACAATGCTTGTTCACAGAGTTCACACGAGATCATTGGGCAACAGGAATCAGTGTGGTCGTAAGCTGCACAGGGTTTCTACTTTTGTCGTGAAAACTCCAACTGAAAAGCCCGTAGTTGCTGATTATGTGTTGCCTAGGTCTGAAGAGGCCAGACGCTACTTTCGAACAGTAAGTAGACGTCATTTGTGAAATTGCTAATTTGAGGAAGGAAATGATGTTTACTTGACCCCGCGGAAGCTTAACTTTGCAACATCTCCATGCAGGTGTATGATTTCCCACAATGGCAAAAGCATAGGAGCCCAACGCGATTGATTGATCGGCTCCTTCAAATTCCAAGGTTCGTTTAGCTTAGCTATTGCCCTAATCACTCACCTGCTGAAAGTCAAAAACAGTGCTACACATTATAACATACCTAATTATTAATTTGTACAGCTTTAAGGCATATTTAGCTTAATTATTATATTTGACTTCGTTCCTTGACTTCACAGGTCTCATGTTTTGCAGAACATCCTACCCTCCATAGCTTGGTGCAGCAGTGTGGCTGGACTGCTGACTCTTTACATGCAAGCTTATGACGCACATATTCTGCCAGATGGATTCCCAAGTTTTGCTACCAACAATGCATGCACCTCCTTTGTCAACACAACCACTGTGGCTCTCTCTCTTCTGTTGGTATTTCGAACCAACGTGAGCTATGGACGCTGGGATGAGGCACGTAAGATGAAGGGTTTGCTGGTGAACAGAAGTCGGGACTTGATGAGACAGGTATCCATTTGATGAGACAGATAGCCATTTTTCTCTGTCACAGGAGTGAATGATTGAGCCTGCTGTTCGGATTTGTTCTGCTTTCTGATAAAGAGGATAAGTCATGAAAATCATCATATGGAAAGAAAATGTTTGTTGGAGGTACAACAAGCATATCATCTCTTACATCATTCGGCTAAGTTATTGACACATAAGAGGCATTACAGAGCCCACCATAAAGAGACTGCTATGTGAGAGAATATACGATATGTTTTAACAAGGTAAAACCATCATTGTTTTGACATACATTTTGAATGTTAGAAAGAAGAAGAACATTCATGTGAGGTGGAATTGTAATCTTTGTAAGGTGTGTGCTATGGTACCGGAGGAGGATGTGGCAACTAAGGCCATGATGGCAAAGTGGACAGCAGCTTTCTGCAGGGTGTTGCGCATTCACTTCCAGCCAGAAGTTTCTCTAGAAGATGAAATGAAGGGCCTCCTATCGCCTGAGGAGTTGGAATGGCTGATAGAGAGCAAGCACAGGTAAGCAAAAGTAAATTGTAAGTTTCAGCTATATATTTCGTATTGCATGTCATTTCTGCGTTACCCTTGGTTATACTTTCTGGTTATGGATGTTGGTGTGATTTTGACATTTTAACCCATATGAAGATCTTTTTCACGCTTGTTATGGACGTCACACAATGTCACGCTTGTGTTTTTGTCAACTTGTAGGCCTTGCAGCGTGATCCACATGCTATCTCAGATCATCTATGACAGTCAGATCAGCGCCATCTGTCAAGCACAGATGTGCAATAACTTGACTGCCTTTGAGGATGTGTTGGGAGGCTGTGAGCGCCTGTTGAGGGCTCCTATCCCTGTCTCTTATACAAGGTGGGTGCTACCAATAATGGTATCAGTTACCTTCCTTCTTGTGAAGGTGTATGATTTACAACAGAGATAATGTGTGCATTAGAAGTAATACGAACTGAGGGTCATGTTCTCTGTCAATAATCATGCTGATCACCCTACCTCTCCTATTTGCAGGCACACAGCAAGGTTCCTTTTCACTTGGCTGACACTGTTGCCATTTGCATTGTACAACTCTTGTGGGGTGTGGACACTGCCAGTGGTGGCTGGTGTATCAGCAGTGTTGTGTGGCATTGAGGAGATTGGAGTCCAGATTGAAGAACCTTTCGGGTGAGGCTGAGAGAGGAACAATTATGAGTTATTTCGAAGAATTATCAGGCCTCACCTTCACATTGTGAAGGTGGAGATGTAGCCAATGCTTTTCAGTTGTATGTTGTTTTGCATCGCTCATGCTCCTTGCTTCTGATGACATGAGTGGCTGCCCATGCTCCTTGCTTCTGATGACATGAGTGGCTGCCCATGCTACTCTAGGATTACCTGACTCTTGTGTAGTTCTCAACTACCTACTCTAGGATTAACTGACTCTTGTGTGGTTCTCAACTACCTACTCTAGGATTACCTGACTCTTGTGTGGTTCTCAACTACCTAGTATGCATGTGCACTTGGCAGATTGTTGCAAGTCAACATAAAAAACAAGTGACTGAGGAGCATGTAGCGCAGGTTCTCAGGTGTAATAAACTTATTTTCCTTCTTCCAGGATTTTGCCTTTAGAAGCGATTTGTGGGAGAATTCAAGCAGATGTCATGGCTACCCTGAAAGAGGATGCCAAGACTCGGAATCTGAGGAACAAGGTGTTGTTGATTCGTGGCCCAGAGCACTGGGCCATGGTGAATGGTCATTCTAACAAATAGATAGAATGGACTCAGTTGCAGTATGAGAGGGTTCTTGAATATGTGATTTTGATAAGAGATAAGACATGCACGTCCTTTCCCTCTACCATTGCAAATAATACGTTTCTAGCTTTCCATTGCGACCTTACTTTGAAGTTAGAACTCTATTGCTGACGCCCCTATTCCTGCCTTAATGAGTGCATAGCTGGTCCTCTATTCCCCTAATTATTTGGTTACTGATTCTATCTATCATTGCTGGATCTCTTGAATATAGCATCTGGTTGTTTGTAAAGTATTCGTATGCTCCCTTCAAAACGCTGTCCTTCAAGCCTCTTTTCATCCGTTACCAATGTACTATTACACTGCAACCAGTACAAAAGGAAAGCCCTGAAATTTCAAAAATCCATTGTTTATTTCCTCTCTATGCATAATGATTGTTTCACAAAAGACTAAGAACCACAAAATGAGACGACCAACTCAAATTTCCTTCAGAAAAAGTTATTAAGAAACTGTTTCACTGCATGGTGAAGACCATGCAACATGATCCTTATTTACAAATCAACTACAAACTAAGAGGTAGGATGAACTGCCTTACATCATTCCTCTATCTGCTTCTCAACTTCACATAGCAGCTCTACCATCCTGCCAGTTACGTGCCTGCTTTCTTCAGCTTTTGGGATCCTATATCCAGTATGACCCAGAAGAGTACCTAACAGGAAGTTATAAGTAAGATGCATGTAACAAACAACCTCAATTGATACATTTCTTTTGTGGCGTCAAAAACAAATGTAAACCATCTCACCTTGGGATGTGTGCATGTTATGTCACTTACTTGTTATGGCAATTACTTCTTATACGTCTTAAAATTGGATCAAGCTCTTGGGTCAAGAGTAGATATGCTGGGCACAGCTGTATTAACCGCACAGCTTGCTCCTCTCCAGCCATGAGGTCTTTGGAGGCCAAACGGTCTCTTGCAGAAACGATTTCTTCTTCCGTCAGCAACAGGATCCCAGGGTAGTAAGGAATGATGCGATCAAGAATTTCATCGCGGTTTAAGCCGATTGATTGAAGTGACATGATGCACACACCAACTGAATATGGGGACTTTCCAAAGATGATGCTGGAGGAGTATCTGAGCAGCTTAAAGAACTCATCATGAGATAATCCCATCCCTGACACAAAGAAGTTTGACCACCCAGCTATGTCCGCCTCTAGGATATTGGCATTGCTATGAAGGAGCACTTCCACTTGTCTGCTTGAGTAATGCCTTGCTAGGAACTCCATGCTGCTAGCTTCTGGGCCCATGCTGTCATTTTCAGAACTGAGGCAATGAAAGGAAAAACATGAGCTGCCCCCCCTTGCTGCGTTCATATATGCGCTGGAGAAGCTTTTCTTCGAGAAGAAAGATCTACTGTTTCTGCTCACGCTAAGCGACCCATTGAGGGCGCTATTAGATCTCAAGATCATGAGTGCTTTGAAAGAGTAGTGCGAAAAAACATTGCGACAAATAGATCTCTCACGTGACCGTAGACACAGGACGATTCGAAAAACGAATTCGGCCACGTCATGCAAACGAATGACAGGGTTGCAGACAGGTCACCCCAATTATCGAATTCTGGGAAATCTCCTTCCTTGTCCTGAGGTCAGATTTGATCTGCACATTTTACGGCTAGCCTACAACACCTCATAGTATTACAAAGAAGTCTCGGTACAATCTCTCAGACTGGTCTTTTTGTCTTCTAAATTTTTTTGCTCTGCTAATTAGTATCTCTGTTACGGCCGTAGTTACTTGGGCCGCAATCCGTTCTCGAATCCTACTTACTTGGACCGTTTAGCCTCATTCTTTAGGAAGAATGCGCTGGTTTGGTATAACTACCTCTAGAAATGTCGAAACTGGTGGGAAATCTTCTTCACATCGCATCGTATCATTTAGTGGAGCGGTGTCCTTACATTGATTTTATTTTTCAGGTAGTAGATTGAAAGTTTCCTTTCGTCCTGACGATGACAAGAGCTCTTCCGACACCAGAGGGTCACTGGACTTATCATCCTCACGTCAGAGCGAGGAATCAACATACGAGAAAGAAAACTCCGCCACTTTTTGGCAACGTTGTCGCAAGAGTCTCGACTCTAGTTTTAACAAGTACTCAAGGGTGGGTAGAAACGCCTGATGTTGAATCCTTGTTTGCCGTTTTCAATTGTAGTTATTTCCTTGCAGATAGACGAGTGCTTTTCTGGAGCTATGGCTCATAAATTTCCAGAAGAAAAACTTCGTGCTCTCGTGAAATCTTTGGTTGACACGAAGCTCACAGCATTTGCAAGGTAAGAAGCTGGTGCCAATTGCTTGATTTGATAATCCACAGACAGCATCACAAGTATTTTGAAGGGTCTAGAGGATAGATGCTGCCTACATGCCTGTGTTTTTCATTACTCACCTTCAAGGGGTAGGCATAACATGAAGTGAGTCCCGGCCTGGATTTCATATTCATCTTAGCCCTTTGCTTCCATCATCGCAGTGTGTGTCTTGTTAGCCAATTTCGAGGAACATTCGGAGTCCTCACCAGAAGTGGAGCTGGGTCGCAGTACTGGCCGCCACTCTTGTCGCAAGCTCAGGGGAAGGAGCACCGTGACTTCTCCCTCATCACATCCAGAACCTTCCCCATTCTGGACTCTAATTGGAGCATTGAAGATGCAGTGGATAGCAAGAGGCCACTGTACTATGATTGTACTGCTGACTATGCTGGTAAGAAACTAAAAGTACATAAGTCAAAACTAAGAAAACAAATGCTTTACAGCTGATGGCAAAGTAACCACATTCACACCAAATCCCTACCATGTCTTTTAAAAAAGGACTTGATAGACTGTAGATGGTCTCATTCTTCTTGTTACACTTATGAATATTGTGCTGCGGAACCTGTTCCGATATGATAGCATGTTGGCAGAGGCTGCGGAACCTGTTCCGATATGATAGCATGTTGGCAGAGGTTTCAAAGAGTGCTTCCATATAAGCAGAGAATGACGCAAATGAACCTGCTGAGGAGCATTAGTTGGAAGGGTGAATGTAGCAGTTATACAAAAGATGCTGTCCGTTTTATGCCCTGACTTCAGCGCAGTGTTCCTGGAATCTTTGTTCTTCTTTACTTTGAAATAGTACTGAGTTTTATTTGCGGCTGAAACTGCTGATCATGTGCTGCAGATTTACCTCGTGAGGCGATATGGTTGAAACGCGTGGGAATGCATGCTATGGTCACCTTCCCATGTGTTGATACCGGAGCAGTACATGGGGTACTGACAATTGGCCTTCACGCTGGTGGTGTGGACCACATGTAAGTTTTTACAGCTCAGAATGCCTCAAGTACTTGAAATTGAAGTGATTCTATCCTGTAATGACTTTCTTGCCAGCCCTGAAAGTTACTGAAAGCATCTGTAAATCCAGAAGTACGTGACTTGACATTCCTGCTAGGTAGGGAATGAGATGAAATGGGCTTGCACAAGTGTGAATGGTGTCTTATGTGTGATGCTCCCAGGTTAGTAAGAAAACTACATCAAATGAGTCTGAAGATGACGCCAATAATCATGGACTGCAGCCGCAAGTACCGGAGCTTCTTGACGCCTCCTCGTTGCCAGCTTCGCAGATTTGAGAGCCATAACGATATTGCTGCAGCTGTCATGGATGAGATGCTTGGACTTGATAAGGCTGTAATGACCAACTTATGGAAGGATCGTGTTATCGTGGCCCCTTCTTTCCATCCTGAGGGGATTGAAGCCCCTCGTCCAGCTCCCATCCCAGGGAAGGGTGTGCCTTTGTCTGCACGCAGCATGATACATTCAAGCACCAATACAACATCTACCAACATCATGCCATTTCCTGCAAAGAATACCCTGGTTGGCTCCATGCCCAGTTTTGGTTTCATCGGCAATCCATATGCAGCAGGGAAACAGTCATGTGAGGCTAACGTCCGATCACAGGAGCATTCAAGAACAGCACTTGCACTGCCACAAGCTCAAAAGACAGCTGAGAAGAAACATGTTGAAGTCATTAGTGGCAGCCGCACGAACCATGTCACAAGTGCTGAGATCTCATTTTCTTTCATGGCTTCACCAGATTTGCAAGATATACAGCTGCCTCAAGATATACAGCTGCCTCAAGGTATACAGCTGCTTCAAGGTATACAGCTGCTTCAAGATTCGACGTTTTCCAAGAGATCAGATGGTGTTTGCATTGTGCCTTCGGATGGTTCTGTCCATGCCAGCAGTGTTAACGCAGGTGCTGTTATTGATCCTAGACCTTCCAATGACAGCAATGTCCAGGCTTCAGGCAATCTCATCAATGCAAGACCTTCCAATGACACCAATGTCCAGGCTTCAGGCAATCTCGTCAATGCAAGACCTTCCAATGACAACAATGTCCAGGCTTCAGGCAATCTCATCAATGCAAGACCTTCCAATGACAACAATGTCCAGGCTTCGGGCAATCTCGTCAATGCAAGACCTTCCAATGACAACAATGTCCAGGCTTCAGGCAATCTCATCAATGCAAGACCTTCCAATGACAACAATGTCCAGGCTTCAGGCAATCTGGTCAATGCAAGACCTTCCAATGACAACAATGTCCAGGCTTCAGGCAATCTCGTCAATGGCTCAAGAGAACGCAATTCCTTTTTTGATAGCGCAGCTTCAAACAGACGTCAAGCAAATGCAGCTATCTTGAGTGTATACATTGAGGATTCAGAGAGCCAGGATTGCAAGATTTCAACCATGAGTTGAATCTCAGCAGGGAGCGTCAACAGTACTTGTGCCTGAAATGAGGGTATTTCTTGTAGCTTATTGCACTTTTTTCAAATCTCATCTTAAGTGTTAATTTTTACATCATGCAACTCATGCAGAATGCAGGAGTTTGTATCCAGTGCTTCATACATCGTGCTTCATGATTTTGCACTTTCCTTACATGATCAAGTGGCCTTCATCCGGATTTCATGTGTTAACTATTTTACATGACTCCAGTCCGTATTTTTCCTGTTTGCAAGTATTTTGCTTATTTATCATGCCTCAAATTGTTTGCATGGTAGAAATCTTAACTTTCGCCTTCATTGCCTTTCAGGACTGTCAGTTACAGATTTTTTCGATGTATGACTCTGGTGTGCGATTTTTTGTATTTTGCAAGGGATGAGCATATTAAATATTGAGCTAGTGATGTCCATAAGATGTTACTCTTCCTTATGTGAAGAAACTGGCTGTCTTGAGCACTGATTTCAAGTTAATCCTCGTTAAATATTGTCTAGAGTGCTTTTGTCGCCTCATTATGTCTAAGTTTGGCATGAGCAGTGTGAGCAACCCATTTCGTAAATATGTGTGCTCATGATAGGAAGTTGTTGACAAGATCATATGGAATGTGCTTTTTTCTGCTACCATGTTCAGTATCAAGTACTTAATTCAAACGAGGGAGAGGCGTTGAAGTGTTGAAAAGTCCTCGTTGGAAAATTTGGTTACATCCTCTTAGCTAGATGAGAGATCTTCTGTAAATGCAGACCCATATCTGCTGACGTTCTTCTCAAAGAAGTTTGTGACGAATTGACAATTCCTACCTATGCTTCGCGAATGAATATCATACGGGGCATACATAATTACAATTTGAAAGATGAACCTCTTACAGGCCACCTCATATACGAAAAAATTGTCTCCTTAGCAAAAGGCCCTGGTTCTGTTTTTAAACAAGTTGCACGACATCGGGAAACTGGAGAGATAGTCACCATAAAGGTATGTTAAGAGTCACACCTGAATCGATCAATTTCATGAAAAGGTTGCGCTCTAACGTAGTTCATTCCGAGAGGATGGGATGCAAAGACTGCAATAGGCCACACCAGGTCTTTGTACAATCACATGGTAAGTTAGACCTGCCCTGCAAGACTGCTACTTCTTATTCAATTGCCTCTGGTGATCACTTTGTAGTAATGATGTCTTGATATCCTAATTCAGGAGCTTAGTATGGCTAATCATCCACACATCGTTGAGATGAAAGGGGCATTCCTTACCCCATACTATCTAGCTCTGGTCATGGAGTATGTAGAAGGAGAGACTGTAGAGGTAAACCGCTTTCTAGTACATCATGAACCCTCTCCTTGCACCCTCTCCATGCACCCTCTCCCCTTTTCATTTCTTCTGGTAAGAAATTATTTGAAGTAGGCTTACAACTAGTAATGACAACATGCAACTGTAATCAACGTTGTCAGGATTTCCTAGAGAAGGTTGGCGGAAAAATTATAGAGGGCTTGGCCAGGTTTATAACTCAACAGCTGATTATCGCAGTGAGTGCATCCATTTCTAATTACTCCTGGCATTCCTGAAAGCCTCTTAAATAGGTTATATGATGCAGAAATATAGGGATGCTGACTTGTTTAGATTATCAACGAATTTAGGAGTTTGCAATGCATTGTTCCTGAGGGTGGCTGGTGCATGTACTTGTTTGATTCATCATCTTCAGGTTGATTTTTGTCATCGAAAAGGTAAACTGCTGCGTGACATCAAGCTCAGTAATATATTACTCAGCATTTCTGAGGGCCAGCTACCCTTGGTGAAGCTCTGTGACTTCACAATCAGCAAGGACTTACTGAGGGATGTGCATGAGGAGACTCAGGTGCTGTGATGATGGCTAGAGTGCATTTGTGATGATTGTATTCAGTTCATAAGGTACCACCAACTGCTTCTGCCTTGATTCATGTCCATACCATGTTGGTATCCATTTTACATGGAGAGGGTTTGTCTTGATTCATGCCCACACCATGTTGGTGTCCATATTGCATGGAGAGGGTTTGTCTTGATTCCTGTCCATACCATGTTGGTGTCCATATTACATGGAGAGGGTTTGTCTTGATTCATGTCCATACCATGTTGGTGTCCATATTACATGGAGAGGGTTTGTCTTGATTCATGTCCACACCATGTTTGTGCCCATATTACATGGAGAGGGTTTGTCTTGATTCCTGCCCATACCATGTTGGTATCCATATTACATGGAGAGGGTTTGTCTTGATTCATGTCCATACCATGTTGGTATCCATATTACATGGAGAGGGTTGTCTTGATTCATGTCCATACCTTGTTGATGTCCATATTGCATGGAGAGGGTTTGTCTTGATTCATGTCCACACCATGTTTGTGTCCATATTGCATGGAGAGGGTTTGTCTTGATTCATGTCCACACCATGTTTGTGTCCATATTACATGGAGAGGGTTTGTCTTGATTCATGTCCATACCATGTTGGTATCCATATTGCATGGAGAGGGTCTGTCATGACTCACTAGTCATACCCAAACTGATTGGTTTCAATACTGTGCAGAGAGGGCCTGCCCTGTGCCACCCTGTCCAACATCTCAAGTTCTACAGCATTTTTCATAGTCATGTAAAACTCACACTGTTAGCGAGCAGGGCCTAGTGACACATTGTATCGTTTTCATATCCCTACATCTAGTGATGTGCATACTCTGTTTCTTGTCCTCTCATGTTGCCTCACTGTTATGCTGTTACTGCAGCCAGAGACCAGCGCCCTCTTTGCGGCTCCTGAGGTGATGAAATGTGCCTTTGGTGGTCAATTTGATGGCAAGATGGCAGACCTGTGGTCTTGTGGAATAGTTTTGTACATCATGCTGTATGGACGACATCCTTTCATGAGAGACCAGGTGAAGAGAACTCGCCCTCATCTTGAGACCAGATGAGGTTTTTAAAATGGGAGACTGTCAAGACAGTACGTACTGCTTGCATTTCATGGTCAACCTCTATTTCAGAGAGAAGGTTTTGAATTTTTCTCTTCCTATTGTCACCCCGAAACATCACACCACAACTTGTTACTTGTAACTACTGATCCTTGTACAGGATGTACATCTGGCACCCCAGCAGCGCCTTGTGGCAATGATGCAGCGCATGCTGCGCAATGATGTTGACTTCCCCTCGGGATGCTCGCTAGAGCCTGTCAGTCCCAACTGCTTACACCTGCTTTCATTGATCTTAGTAGCTGATCCCAACAACCGCATCACTATGCAGCACCTAAAGCTGCACCCTTGGTTCATGGAGGTATGGTTTTAAGTAATGTTCATGGAGGTTGTAGGTTGCAAAACAAGCTGTGACAAATAACCTATAATCCAAGTTGGATTCAAGGGTGTTCACTGCATTTTGTATTTCTTACAACCCACAGGCCCTTCCAGAAGGTGCTGGTTCCATGAATGACTTATTCTTGACTGACAGCGTGGGCCTAAGCTTGGAGCAAGTTGCGTTCTTCAAGGCTCTTATTAAGAAAGCAAGGTGAGTTTTGCTCATCTGCACAGGGGCATCTACACTTGGCTAGAATTGCAGGTTATTCTAGCTTATTCTTTTGCTTTGAATTATGTGCACAAGCGCTGCTGCTGCATGCAATTCTCATAAACAACGATGTACAGCTGTACATCCCTTCAATTCTTGATGCAAATGCAGTCTTAATGATGGAGACTGCCAGCTCTCCACACCCGAGATCTCACAGCAGCTGGCAGTAGCAGCAGGTGCAGGATCCAACCAGCAGCTGGCAGCTGCATCAGGAGCAGGATCTCGTCACCACGTCCACCAACCCTCCACAAGCCAACCAACTTACAACCAACCCATGTACAGCACACTGCTCTCCGCTGGCACACCCTACAGCGAACCCTTACAGCCCACTCAGTTTGATACTTCTCAACACATGGAGGAAGTCATAGGTCAACAGTGCTCCCAGACAGTGCTGCAACCAGGTGGGCAAGAGGTGAACCAGGCAGGGTTTGTAGAGTCAAGGAATACAGAGGGCTTCCCTTGGGGATTGCCACAACAGCCTCCCGGTACTTCTGGGAACAGGATACCATCAGCCTCCCTACCCACCTTCCTTCAGAGGCAGCTGGTTCAAGGTGGCACTCTTGCTACTGCTCCAGGCAGTAATATGGACTGGGTGACTGACCTGGAGGACTCTATAATGACAATACCCTCTCAGGTAGAGATCATGTCCACACTCAGTAATGACAATACCCTCTCAGGTAGAGATTGTGTCCACACTCTGTAATGACAATACCCTCTCAGGTAGAGATTGTGTCCACACTCTGTAATGACAATACCCTCTCAGGTAGAGATCATGTCCACACCCAGTTCTTACCACGTATTTTTTCATGCAACATCTCTTGCCATATCCTGAGAATGCCGTCTGTGCTTGGTGCTGCTAAGCACTACCTTAAGCCATGGCAATTAGAGTATATCTGATCCTCCATCCTGTGTTGCAATCCGCAGGACCTTTTATTTGCTGCTACAGAAGACATAAGAAACAAAGCAGGGCGGTCTCAGCTCTTGAATGGTCAACTAAGCTTGATTGCTCCTAGAACTATGTCTGAGGTAACGAGTTGCTCCTAGAACTGTGACTGAAGAAATGAGTCGCCTCTAGAACTGTGAATAATGTATGAGTTAACAGAAAGCAGTGAGCACATGTCAAGCGACATGGCAATAGGGAGGATCTGCACACCTACATGGGACGCTTCACATTCCGCATCCACCTCACATAAGGCATGTCTTTCATCAGTGTTGTGATCTCAATGCAGATGGAGAGATCTCTGTGCGCATCCACCTCTAAGGCATGTCTTTCATCAGTGTTGTGATCTTGATGCAGATGGAGAGATTTCTGTGCGCATCCACCTCACATAAGGCATGTCTTTCATCAGTGTTGTGATCTTGATGCAGATGGAGAGATCTCTGTGCGCATCAAGCTCATTCATGCGAGAAGCTATGCGGGCAGGTCTCACAGGGCTGGATCATGTGGATGCGTCCTCTCCATCAGAGGCTGGGGAAAGTCTCAGCAGTAAACCCTCACCAGGAGACATGCTTGGAGAGATTCATACCTCCACACATATTGTGGACCCGACACCCTTCCTGGCCACGGCTGACAATGGCTTACCCATGCATGTCACACTATCCTCCTTGGCAGGGGATTCTTTTGACTGGACTTCTTTCAATGAAGTGTTTGCAGCCGAACATGGCAACGTGGCTGCCTCTCCACCCGCTAAGCGGAAAGCGGGATCGCCGCCTGGTCCAGCTGAGTCAGCATGGGCCCAAGTGTGTCGTGACGTCAGCATCCGTTATACTTCCAGCGGGGGGTTGGAGGCAAGACCCCCCTCTTGGCTAGCTGGGCCCATAAAGAAATAGTCCTGGGACTTAGTGCAGTATGTAATTGAAACTGCTGTCTTTGTGGGTGATATCATGGACATGATATGCAATTGGATGCACATTCCTTGAAGGTTTTATTTATCAGGATGTTTTGTCCAAGCTTGGGCCTCATCATAAGACGATCGTACTTCAGATTTGTATTGACTGATTGCGACTGATGACGTGGAATTTGCTTAGAATTCCTAACACTGGAGTGTGTGTTAAGCCTTAGAAGTAAATATGGTTTGAAATAGTGTTGTCAATCTCAAGGCCATCAGTTGCTGGGTCATCATGGGTCCAACGAATGTGACTTGCCTCAATTTCTTACTCCAGTCAACTCTTACTCCAGTCAACTCTGATCCTTTCTTAATTCGTAACTGCTTCCTTTACAAAATGAGAAGAAGGTAGCACATGGTCTCTGATTTTACAGTGTGGTCATGCATTAGGTACATCTTGCTGATGGTCTCTGCTTTTCATTGTAACTCACTCGTATTCCTGCCCCAATTACAATATTGAAATATGCCCTATGTATTATGTAATTTCTGGTGGGGTCAAGGCTGGTAACCGATCATGCCACCCAGACTTCACACCCGCCTCAATTTTTGATATCAGGTGAAGTGCAGCTTGAGCACAGGCTTGTTGCACGTTGGCGGGTAATGGCCACTGCAAAGTCTCGGAGTTTGAGGCCTTCTTCTGAGTCCGTACAGCACTACAGCCTCTCCAGGAACTTAAGCCACCTGCTCCAGTCTCCATTGACCTTGATGCTTGCTTACCTTCCTTACAGCTCTGGATGACATCATAGAGAAGGAACCAGACAGAATCTGCATCCAGGCTTGAGGCCGCAAGGACAGCATCATAAGCGGCGGCTTGAAGGGCATCTGGATGCGACACCCCACAGAAGGGAAGTGCTGAGATGGCAATATCCCAAGCGATCGCCCTGATTGATGGGGAAGCCTGTGAGCATGCGCAGATTGCGGAGAGGCATGCGAGTGTGGATACTTGGATCCGACACACTGCAGCAGGGGCCATGAGGTGTTGACCTTGATGATGCGAAGGTGCTGAAGCTGGAGTAGGTACAACATGCAATCCTTTCAGAATGTGCTTACTCCCATACAATAAGGACTCTAGATTCTGCCTAGTAGTCCCAGCATTGCTGCCATGGCTTAAACTTCCAGTTGAAGTGGAGATTGGAGATGCTACACCATGCCTCAGGAGCTGCATCAGGATTGGCAAAGCCTGATGCCTCAATCGGCTGGCCATGAAGTGTGAGCCTCCCAGCTCTGCTGCCAGTGAGAGAAGTGAAAGAGACTGCTCCACGACAGGTGTTCTATGATCTCTGAGAGCTGCCAAGAGAAATGGCCAGCAAGTGGCAAGAGAGGGAAGGAGACGAGGGGTTTCTGGTCGTACAGGTCTGCAGGGTGAGTGTGTGGGAATGAGTATTGAGTGAAAAAGGCAAAGCAGATGTGCTAAGGACTTGCTTTGAGGAATGAGTGGAGAATCGAAAGACAGTTTCAAGAGTTAGTGAAACAGAAGATTATTCATCAGTTTTAAAGCAGAATAGACAAAGAAATACAGAAAAGACCCAGTGATGTGGGAGATAAACCCTGGTGATGTGGCAGGTAAACCCTTTTTTTTTGAAGGTCTACGCATGACAACAACAAGAGAATAATACAAAAGGACTGACCTGACTGCTCCAGCCCCCTTGTGATGTCCAACCTCCTCAATCAACTGCAAGTCTGTCTCCGTGGTGTGTGTAGAGGCTTTTAACCCTCTGAGTGAGGTACAGCAAATGTCCAAGGCGGAAATGGCGTCCTGAAGGAGAGTGTAATGGAAGACATATATATAAATATAAATATATTTATGTATATGATCATCTGTACTACAAGCCCTGCAGCCTTGTTGATTTTAGACACTATAGTTATATAAAATCCAAATTCTGAGGCTTTAACCTTACTCTGAGGTTAGAGGCTGATATGAGGGGAGCGGCTGCCTCAACTGTGGAAAACAAAAGTGTAGCAGCGGCATGAGCTCTCCTCAGCCGGTCCTCAGCTGCATCACAATCAGCAGCAGACATGATAAATGAAGATGGCTCTGGACCACCTTGCTCCTCCTCACCCACAGACTGATGTACACAACCTGAAGATTCCGACTCAAAATCCACTCCACTCATCTTGTCAGTAGCAAGGGTCTTCCTTCTCAGTCGCTCCTTAAAGAAGACCTCAGCAGTCTCAAGATTGTTGGCTCGTGCAGCAGATGATGAAGGCATTCCTGTAATATCATCATCAGCGGGTACCCCTAGTGGAGAGCGCTCATGTTGCTCAAATAACAGCTTTATGCGCCTTGTCGCTGCGCCAGTCCTGCCTGAGACCATGGATGCCTCTATACCAGCCCCTGCTGAGACCTGCTCTCACAGTCCACACAACATGATCAAGCAAAGCTCGTCACTCACAACTACCAATGCTCAGTGACATGATCAAGCAAAGCTCGTCACTCACAACTACCAATGCTCAGTGACATGATCAAGCAAAGCTCGTCACTCACAACTACCAATGCTCAGTGACATGTGGACGATCCCTATCTTACTCTCATGAGGTAGCAAAGTAGCTCCTATGTTGTGTTTGAGAATACTTATCAATCTTTAGTCTGATTTCTTGCACATCATGAATTCACTTGCCCCATGCACACCATGCGCTCACTTGCCCCATGCACACCATGCGCTCACTTGCCCCATGCACACCATGCGCTCACATGCCCCATGCACACCATGCGCTCACATGCCCCATGCACACCATGCGCTCACTTGCCCCATGCACACCATGCGCTCACTTGCCCCATGCACACCATGCGCTCACATGTTTCAAGACTGCCAAAAAACTGCGTGTGTACCCTGACTCCTGTCTCCTAGAGAGGATGGACACGCCCTGGTAGCAGAGTGAAAAACAAAGAAAGGTAGCATCATGACTTGATGCCCAAGACACTAACAAAGATGATCCAACGCTGTCTTATATCATAGCCAGTATGGCACTCCCTTACATTGTCATGAGCTAGTACAGGGTAAAGATACCATCTCTTACAGGGCCTACAGACAGTCAAAACCCATACATTCTGACCCTCTCCTATGCTATCAACATGACACACACCTTCAAAGCTGCTTGCAATGGTTCAGCCATGATGGGTAACAGCTCTGGAACCACACCAGAGAGCTCCAAAAGTCCTGCCATAAGCTGAGGGGCTCTAGGGTGCTGACGAAGGTCTCGGAGCTGCCTGGCCACACCCCCATGATAAGAATAAAAAAATTACATTCAGGAATTTCAGCTGATTTTAAAGTGATTTAAATTCACAACCTACCTCTGTTCTCTTCCTCACCTGCACAAGGCATCCACCACATAATCAGCATTCTCTGCAACAAGCTGACCTAAGCCCCCCTGAGAGTAACCGCAGTGCAAGCATAAGGACGCCAATGCACCTTCTGCAGCTGACCGTACTGCTGAAGCTGGATCTGCCAACCTCTCCATGAGCGGCAGCAGTACAGTACGGAGCACCTTGTCCCTCATCCTCTCAGCACCCAGGCATCGGGCCATGGTGCCAACAGAATCCAGCAAGCAGCGACTCAGCAGAATATTCATGGCCAAGGTCTGAATGGAAGAGCATGGGAGTCAGTGAAGAGGGGTGCTTGTGTGCATGCATCAACATAGGCGTCAGTGAAGAGGGGTGCTTGTGTGCATGGATCAACATAGGCGTCAGTGAAGAGGGGTGCTTGTGTACATGGATCAACAAATGCGTCAGTGAAGAGGGGTGCTTGTGTGCATGGATCAACATAGGCGTCAGTGAAGAGTGGTGCATATTTGGCTGCCAGCTCTGCTAGATATCTAAAAAAAACGCATTTGATATGCATTTTCAAAGCTTGATGAAAAATTCATAAAACTGGCCGCACTCCATCAAACAATTCATGCAAGAACAAACTGCAACTGCTAGGCTGTGAAGTTCATCACGAGGAGTGCAATGCATGATGCAAAACTTTGTACTGTGCAGTACAGCTGAAGACTCCTTTCATTGCCACAAGGCAGTATTGTAAGGCTTTAAGGTTTTCTGACCAAATGCTCACCTGAGCTACCACTTTCTGTTGCACCTTGGGTTGACTCCTGGACGAGGACACCTTGGTGTCCTCTCCATCCGCCTCCTCTAAAACATATGTCTGCAGCCCCCATAAACGACTTTTGATCAGCTCTTGAAGCAAATCCAATGCCAGGGTCCCGTACATATCTACCGGCTTACTAGTCGAGCTCGAGACGGCATTATCTTGGTTCAAATCGTTAACGGAAGAGTTTTGCTCCTTGTGGAAAGGTGATTTCCACAGACCTGAAGCACCATACATGACCTCTGTGGCAGCAACTACTAATGCAGCACTATGTAACTGCCATGCGGTGCCTCCAGGGTTTGAGGTCCCTGAACCTTGTGATGAAGCATCCGACTCGAACTCTGAGCTGAGGGAAGTTGAGTGTCCATTGAGAGAGGTGCGCAGCTTGGTGAGTAAAGCATCCAGCAGTACATGAAGGTTGTTGTTTGATGAGGAAGTGTCTACAGAGGGAAATGGTAGGATGGGTTCCATGATCACTTAGGGAAATGGTAGGATGGGTTCCATGATCACTTAGGGCGGGAAAGGATATCAATTTGTGGATGTCATATTAAGTTTAGACATTACTGCAGGGCTCAGTTCTGGACGAAGGATGTCTGTAAGTGTGAACACTTGATATTATGTGGGTATAGCCATGAAATTTGTAGCTAACACGTCCAGAGAGTTTCAGCCTCAAATTCAATGTGAGGTCATGCTGTAACCTAAGCATACACAGTAGATACCTGAAGCTAAGCATACACAGTAGATACCTGAAGCTAAGAATACACAGTAGATACCTGATGCAGCAGTATCTGCCTGGGCAGACAAGTAGCCAAGGCACCGGAAAACAGTGGCAACAGCCTCGTAACAGCGTGTGGAAGCTATGTACATGAGGTAAGGAGGCATGCGTGGTAGGAGGGGTGCTGAGGTTACAACTTTGGTGGGGTGTGCTGCACGAGAGGGGCATGACGGTTTGCCACTTGAATCAAGAGATGGGGAGGTGGAGGCAAGCTGTGTTTCTGATGGGAGATTCTGATTGATCAAGAAAGCTCCCTCATTTTCTTCTCCTAGAGTCGTGCTTGGAGACGTTTTGTCATCATAAGCAGATGGGACAGCAGCACCAGAGAGATGGAGGCCCCCTTCATGCCTGAAACAATGCAAATTAGGAAAGTGCTGAACACGTTATCTGATGGTTGATGTCTCCTTATAGCAACCAGTGACACAAGGTAGGTTATCAGAAATGCACTCACTTGGCATGTAGCAACATGATGGCACTTTCAGGATCGAACACCAGGCTCTGCATTGCACTATTTGTGAACAGCGCAAGAATGGCAGGCCGCTGTACAAGCAGCCGGCAGGCCTCTTTTGGGCCTTCATGTGAGGTAGAAGGACAGAAATTGAGACCAAAGCTACGACTCTTTGACTTTGTCACATGAGCTGAAGATGTGGTGTCGCCTAATTAAGAGACGAGGGTGCCTTCATGCTCCATCAAGACACTTGCACCACGAACAAAAAAGTTCCTGCAAAATCCATTGCTCAGCTTCCTACAGACTACCTAAATCTAAAGGCATAATGCTGCAACATATCGCTAAATAGTTTTGTAAACATTCTACCACAACCCTTCTACTTCATTCTACCATAACCCTTCTACTTCATTCTACCATAACCCTTCTACTTCATTCTACTACAACCCTTCTACTTCATTCTACCATAACCCTTCTACTTCATTCTACCATAACCCTTCTACTTCATTCTACTACAACCCTTCTACTTCATTCTACCACAACCCTTCTACTTCATTCTACCACAACCCTTCTACTTCATTCTACCATAACCCTTCTACTTCATTCTACCACAACCCTTCTACTTCATTCTACCATAACCCTTCTACTTCATTCTACCATAACCCTTCTACTCCATTCTACTATAACCCTTCTACTTCA
>BEGY01000093.1:120069-132328 GCA_002335675.1 Chlamydomonas eustigma | reverse complement strand
TGTATTACATGTCTCCCTCTGTTTAAGCGACATTAACCATCAGCTTACATGTCTCCCTCTATTTAAACAACATTAACCATCAGCTTACATGTCTCCCTCTATTTAAACAATATTAACCATCAGCTTACATGTCTCCCTCTATTTAAACAACATTAACCATCAGCTTACATGTCTCCCTCTATTTAAACAACATTAACCATCAGCTTACATGTCTCCCTCTATTTAAACAACATTACCCATCAGCTTACATGTCTCCCTCTATTTAAACAACATTAACCATCAGCTTACATGTCTCCCTCTATTTAAACAATAACATTAACCATCAGCTTACATGTCTCCCTCTATTTAAACAACATTAACCATCAGCTTACATGTATTACATGTCTCCCTCTGTTTAAGCAACATTAACCATCAGCTTACATGTCTCCCTCTATTTAAACAACATTAACCATCAGCTTACATGTCTCTCTCTATTTAAACAACATTAACCATCAGCTTACATGTCTCTCTCTATTTAAACAACATTACCCATCAGCTTACATGTCTCCCTCTATTTAAACAACATTAACCATCAGCTTACATGTCTCTCTCTTAGCCTTGGCACATTTTCTTTCCTGCTGCCAAGGCAAAACTAGGCCTGTAAATTATTATGAAAATTTCTTGCTTGTTCTTGAGCTTTTAAGCGTTTAGGTTGCAAGACGGTAACAGCTGTTCCTGTCCCTCGCTGTTTCACATGTAGCCAATATATGTACAGTACATATTTTCCCTGTACTTCAGCATCACAACATTTGCAACTGTTGGCTTTGGAGACTTCAGGCCTGTTTCTGTGAGTGCCAGTAAGGTCTGATGAACAATCATTATAAAATGAGACGCTTCTTCAAAAATCTTGAAAATATGTTGAGTTTGATTAAGCTATTAAATATGATGTGCGTATTGCTTCCATACATTAAATTTCAGAAGTTCATAAGAACGTCTTGAATGACTAAGGGATCAATGATCCTATTAGGTATGGTATATGAAGATGTAGGGCGGGTATTGTGTCTCACATTATGTTCCCCTGTATGCTGATGCTCAGGTTGTGGAGGTTGGGTTTGTCATCTGCTTCATGATGTTCAATGTGATGAGTTCAGCCTACATCATCGGCACCATCACACTACTGGTGGTGAGCCCGTGATCTGCAACGACACCAACAAGCAATGGCACAGGATTTAAAAAAACGTTTTTTAAATCAGATATTTGGTCAAAGTATGGCGATCCATCATGTTTAAAGCCCTGGCTCCACGCCTCCTCTCTGTTCTCTTAAGTCACTCTCCACTAAATTTCTTGCAGGTGAGAAGCGATGAACGCACTCGGGAGTACAGAGAAAGGATGTTGGCTGTCAATGAGTACAAGCTTCAACATAACATCCCCAAGGTATAAACCTTCTACAAAGATCATGCTGATATGTAGGCTGTTAAGTATCAACCGCCTATGTAAGATTCGATGCAACTCATAATTAGACTGTGAGGCACCTTTACTGTTGTACATACTCACAAGAGACATATCCTGTTCACAATAGGCAAGTATGCAGTTTCTGAAGGCCTCCACAATACACAAAATGTGGAGTGAAAATTCCTAATATTTCTGTTGAGCTCATGATTTAGCATGCTCACTTATTGAGTTATGACTGTGAATGCAGTCTTTATTTGAGTCAATGACTGAGCATGTCGAGTTGTTCTTCCGCTGTCAAGAGCACTCAGACGAGAGAGTGCTGGCATCTTTGCCATCCACCATCCGCCGCAGGACCTTGAGGTGCCCCCCTGATGCAGCTTCATAACTTGTTCTTATAAAAACTAGTTTCATGTGTTTTCTGCCAATAGCCATTACTGAGGCTACCTTGCAACCCTCTTAGTATGGTGTTGTTTGAAATTTCCTCTTTCCGAAGGCACTTGTACTTGCCTCAGATCCAGCACTGCTACTTGTTTAAGGGAGCTAAGCAGAAGCTCATAGATGCTATCCTGGCTGCTGGAAGGGTGGAGCTGTATATGCCTCAAGTGAGTGTCCTGCTGGAAGGGTGGAGCTGTATATGCCTCAAGTGAGTGTCCTGCTGTCACACAAAGATGTTGCAAAAACTGAGTGTCCTTTACTGAGATGATACAAAGTGAGGCCTGTACTGAGATGATACGAAGTGAGGCCTGTATTACTGAGATGATACGAAGTGAGGCCTGTACTGAGATGATACGAAGTGAGGCCTGTATTACTGAGATGATACGAAGTGAGGCCTGTACTGAGATGATACGAAGTGAGGCTAGTGAGGCTCTGAGTGTGTCGGCAATGATGAACTGTGTAGAATTTGTGGGTCGAGCAATAAAGGAACGTAGGGATGATTTTGGTATCAGATTTTAGCCTTGCGCCTCTCTCCTGTCAATGTTGCTCAATAACACAATCTGGGCTACTTTAATAATAATTGTGTGATTCTGACCTTGATGTTGCTCATCAGGTGGAAGTGGTCTCAGAAGGGGACCATGTGAACGACTTGTACATCCTATTACAAGGAGGCATTGAGCTACTCAATCCTCGCTTGACCTCCACATTGATGACGAGCTCCTCCAGTGCAAGTGAGGACCTTCTGCTTGGGGAGACGGGTGCAAGCAAGCATGGCGGGAGACGCATGGTAATGAGTTGTCATGATCATGGCGGAGGAGAAGGTGTAGGATATGAATTTGCAAGTACACCTAAATAGGAGTATTTGCAAGGGTACACGTTTTACCTGAAGTGCAATTGCCAGCTTTGAGTTCAAAGTAGGTGTGAAATATTTGCAACCACTGTTGTCATTACGACACAGGGGAACTCAAAACATTTGCTCTCAATGAATGGTTCAAATCATTTGAAGCCTAACTATCTTTGGATAGCTCCTTATCATCTGTTCTCTCTAGTTCTTGCAGCTTCTTCTCCCTGGAGACTGCTTCTCCTCATATAATATATGTTCTTGCAGCTTCGTCTCCCTGTAGACTGCTTCTCCTCATATAATATATCATATATGTTCTTGCAGCTTCTTCTCCCTGGAGACTGCTTCTCTGAAGTGTCATTCTTCACACAGATCCCCAACCTTGAAGTGAGTTTTAGGCTACTGTAAGTGTAATGCTTCATGGACATGCTACTGTAAGTGTAATGCTTCATGCACATGCTACTGTAAGTGTGATGCCTCATGGACATACTACTGTAAGTGTGATGCTTCATGGACATACTACTGTAAGTGTGATGCTTCATGCACATGCTACTATAAGTGTGATGCTTCATGCACATGCTGCTGTGTATCCACCGAGTCTTTACTTTTTGAACCATTTTTTGCACCTCTATAGTGGTGTTCTGTAACATTTTTATGGACCTCCATGTTAGTGTTTTTGTCCACTTATCGTCTCAACTCCTTCCTTGATCTAGTCACTGATTTAATCTTGCAGGCAGCTCGAACTCTGGATGTGTGTCGTGTCATGTTGGTCTCCAGGGCCGCCTATGACAGCATTAGCAAAGATTTCTTACTGGGTGGTCAGCAGGTAACAGCACTCAAAGAAGCTGAGTGCAAGACCAGGTGCTACAGTGTTCATAGTAATGCCCCATGGCGTGGCCAATGACAAAGGGATATGGCTACTATGCCATGCGCATGGAGTGGCCAATGACAAAGGAATATGGCTACTATGCCATGCGCTGTATGTGATGTATCAACATCATTATGCCCTCTGTCCTCTTAAGGTTTTGACAAACTTACTCAACCGCTGCATGGAGCGTGAGCGGCTTGAAGTGCGCATTCCTCGTGATGACACACAGGATGGCTATTACAGGCATCAACAGGTGAGAGGGGTTAGTTACCTGACAGGGAGAATGTGCACAGGGTGGTTATGACAGGCATCAACATGTGATGGGTGGAGGTAACCTGAAAGGGACATGGTCTATAGCTTTTCCAGGCATGTCCCCTCTTTCCAGGGATGTAATGATCTACGAGGCAATCCGTTCATTCTACATTCTCTACAACTAAAAAGGCTGTCATTGACATGATAGGACAGTGTGCTCAAGCACTAGATAACTTTCTTTTCTCAGATGATTTAGGACATTTCTGCCATCGATTGTTTTCATGCTTTGCCTCTATGCTCCTGACATGCCCAAGAGGATCCTCTTCATTACTGTTTGACCTTCTGTTTCCAGGCTGTAGTTGATCTTGCAAGAGTAAGGTGCATTGTGATGCAACACTCTCAGCATGTCAGTGAATCAAGAGTTTTTGAGTTCTTGAGTGCTGCCAGCAGAGGGGATGAGGGAATGATGAGGCGGGTGAGTGATTGTTTGAGGATGTTATGTCACAGATGATGGTGTTTAGAACCATGGTACATACTCAATGGCTTCCCTGGAATAATGACTGTATATAATCTGATCAAAAGACGCAATTCGGCATAATAGGCAAGAGTACGTGAACGCAGGAAGCTTAACCAGTGAGTCACCAAGTGACCAGCTAAGCCAACCCCATATGTTTCTTTCATCTCAGCTACATATTCAAAGTTGCTTCACATCCTTGACAGATGCTGGAACAAGGTCATGAGATCAACGCTTGTGACTATGACAACAGGTCTGCACTCATGCTCTCCTGTGCAAAAGGGCATAGTGAGTCCCCTCATTCTCTTTCTCTGCTCTTGATTCACTTGATGAAGGCCACATATCCTCCTATTGAGTCATTATATATTATTTCAAATTAAATCACTGCTCATCATTCAATCATACATTGTTTCCCACCATTACCGTCACACATTATGATCGCTGCAGCGTCATGCGTTCGCGCCCTTCTTGAGAGTGGTGCTGACTGTAAGTTGAGGGACAGCAGTGGGAGCTGTGCTCTCATGGAGGCATGCAAGAGCAGTAATGCCAGCATCATCACAGATCTGCTACGACATGGTGCCAAGTGAGCTGTCAGGTTCAATCAGCTTGGATTGAGAGATCCATCTGATCTCACATCATGTTATATGTTCTGAATTATGTCACGTCTTGCCCTGATGGAATGAGGGCAATTATGAGCACATAGTTAGCAGTTTCTCCTCTGCCTAGCTATATCCTAGGTTACTTATCACGTACCACCTGCCTGGTGTTCCCTCTGTAAGGTTGAACATGGAGGCAGCTACCCTAGCAGGTCATTTGTGTCGAGCAGTACACGACGGTGACATGAGGTTTCTATACCGCATGATCCATGCTGGAGCCAACATGGCGGCTTGTGACTATGACATGAGAAGTGCGCTCCATGTGGCAGCTGCTGAAGGCAACCTGGCAGCTGTCAAAGTGAGCAGCAATATTAGCAGGACTGTTTGATTGTTGGAGATGTTATTGTCTTTGTCCTTGTGTGATGGTGTGTTATGATGCAAGTCCTGTTTGCTCACTCGCATGCTTTCAGATGCTGGTTGGCGATGGGAATGCTCCCATATCAGTGCTTGACCGCTTTGGAAATTCTCCTTTAGATGAAGCACGAAGAGTAGGCGCTCAAGTGGGTACTGAGATAACCATGCTGCATGTCAGATATAATCACTTGCATGTTGGTGCAAGCACACTCTGCACCGCGGCTCTTATTCTTAAGCACTGTGCATTTAGTACTGAATTAGGACTAGCTTAGGAATTGCAAGCATTTCTTCAAGTTTAGGGTTAAGGGTTTGAGTGTTAATCAAGGTTCATGTGATGAAACCTCATCTTGTTGCATGCTTGTTGCCTCTGACAGACTGTGGTGGACTTTTTGGAGTCTTGTGTCACCGAGTTGGAGCAAAACCAGTCTCTGGCCAAGTTTATTCGACAGCGTACTACAGATTTACTTCAAGTGAGAATTTCATTGTTCTGGAACTTATGAAGAGGGGGGGTGAATTACAAATAGGTGTATTCTGAGGATGTTATGTCATGTTTATGTCAATTGGCAAAATATAAGAGCCAACTTAAGACCTTAGATTTCATCACATCAGATTTCCTCCTTCACCATATGTTATCATTTTGTCTCAGCTTCCTCAGATCTTGCCTTAGCTTCCTCAGTTGCTAAGACACTGATGACTTTGACGCATTGCTTCATCATCTCGTAGGCTTGTGCCTGTGGGGATGTCATCCGTGTTCGCAGCCTGTTAGAGAGGCATGTTCCACCCGACTGTGCAGACTATGACAATCGCACTGGAATGATGCTGGCAGCTGTGAAGGGGCACCTTGAGGTGAGCGGATGGAGTCACAGACGAGGTCTTCATGCTTGTAGATCAAGTCAATATCAGATCTGTCAGGAGTGTCCAAGGGTCTGGATGCTTCTACAAAGATGTCATCCTTTTTTCTTGTACTGCTCAGGTGGTTCAGGAGCTGCTTAGATGGGGAGGAGACCCTGCTGCAAAAGACAATTTTGGTACTACTGCTAAAAGCGAGGCTGTCAAGTACGGATGGACAGAAATCGTTCAGTTGCTGCAAAGAGAAGAAGAGCTGAAATCTATGGTGGCATGAGTTGTTCATAGCAGGTGTGCAGTCACCATGCATTAATGACGAATGAACATTTGACATACAGATTCAGTTGGTGGAGCTGACAGATAAGAACGCTCGTAGGTACCTGATATGCAGATACCTACGAGCGTTAGTACATTGACAATTCCATGCTCCCCTGACTAGGTGCTTTTACATGACAAAGTTGTTTTTATGTAAACAAGCCAGGCAACTCGATAGGTACCCGTTTCAACTAAAACAATAAATGAATAAAATTGCTGGGCTAAGGATATTGTTTGTCATATTTTTGTAAATTGAGGTCCCACTGGGAGTGGGATACCACACTGATGAAATCGAAGGCAGGGACAGCAGGTGAGTAAAAAAGTAATGATCTTGCGGACGGCAGAAAATGTAGCTATTTAGTTTGGAACACATTTTGAACCATTCTCCCCTGCTTAGAGACACTTGATGCCGCCGCGTCCAGCGCCTTTTCCTCGCTCGATGTTAGTCGCCATCCCATGGAGCCGAGATTATCCTCAACCTGAAATTTTTGATGTGTTGTAAATAAAAACGCAAGTTGTATCTCTGTTCACCAACAAACGACGGAGAGTTGACACATATTTCATGGTTAGGCAGCACATGTATGGAACCAACCTGGTGTAAATCCTTTGCACCAGGAATGGGGATGGCGCCTTTACACATACACCAGTTAATGGCTACCTGAAACAGCAAATGCATATAAAGCAACTACCTATAATCATCATCATGATATGTAAATTCTCCAGACACAGAACACTACAGACATGCCTTACAGCATTTGGTGACCACCTAAATTTCATAGAGACCATATTTCTCATTTATTGGGTTGAGCACACTTCAAGGCTCCTATCAAAGGGTATCTGGTCCATGATAGCCATATCTCGTCTGTAAAATCTAGCGCTTATCAAATGACATTCACAAGAATTTACCTGAGACATGCTCTTCCGCCGACTTCGCGCTACGGCGCTGAGGACCTAAGAATAGAGAGGGACCACACTCAGCATGCACTGATGATGAAGACTTAGTGTGCATGACGGCATCAAACCGCATTTTCTGTAGAAGCAGGTGAAGGTACCTGTAACAATGGTTGAATCTCAGGAAGCAACTGCTTGAAAAGAAGTCCTCTAGGTCCTTTTGGAAGATTAGTCTCAGAATATTTGCCTGCATGCATTTTTCAAGAGCCGATCTTTAAATGATTTTTTAATGATTGCTATAGCTTTCGATTGATTGTTTAGTTTTGAATAGGCCAGTCTACAAGTTCAGCAACATACCTATGTGATGTGAAATTGCTAAGGTGACTAATTCAGTCAAACCTATGATGTGAAGCTCTGTTCCTTCTTCGCAACAACGAGTACAGGATGAGAAGAATGACAGCTTTCAACCAAAAATAATATAGCTTCAGCATGCCCCAAGCCCTCCTTGTTTTCATGCCCAAGGGGTAATGTGTGGTAATGTGTACATCCAGTACATCATGACATGTGATAGCACTTCCAGTACATCATGACATGTGATAGCACTTCCTGCACTCATCACCTGACAGAACCCCTAGAGCAAGAGGACTGTATGCAATAAGTCCTACGCCAAGCTCAGAACACACTTCCTGCACTCATCACCTGACAGAACCCCTAGAGCAAGAGGACTGTATGCAATAAGTCCTACGCCAAGCTCAGAACACACTTCCTGCACTCATCACCTGACAGAACCCCTAGAGCAAGAGGACTGCATGCAATAAGTCCTACGCCAAGCTCAGAACACACTTCCTGCACTCATCACCTGACAGAACCCCTAGAGCAAGAGGACTGTATGCAATAAGTCCTACGCCAAGCTCAGAACACACTTCCTGCACTCATCACCTGACAGAACCCCTAGAGCAAGAGGACTGTATGCAATAAGTCCTACGCCAAGCTCAGAACACACTTCCTGCACCTCTTGCTGTTCTTGACCCCAGCTGAGTAATGAAAATTGAATCTGAGAGACAGAATCAGCTACACCAGTCAGTAGCTGAATGTTGTAGCCAATAAGACAGTCAGAATATACCATGAAGTAGCTGTAAGGGACACACCTGAGTAAAGAAAGTGGGAAGGAAGACTGACTTTGAGGCACATCCTGCAAGCTAAGAACCCCTGCAGTCATGCAAACCTGAACAAGAAGGCCATGCGCACACCACATAAAGGGTCATGTTCACACGAGGCAAGAGGACAGTAGTGACTCAGCAGTAAGGGACCTGTGGTACCTGTGCAGAAGCCAGAGGCACACCGCGACCTTCCAGTTTCTTGTGAATTCTACGCAGTTCCTTGGGCCCATAGTTACTCACACCTTCAAGGAGGTGAAGAAATCAGTACAAGGATGAAAAACATGAACCTTTGAAGTGAGACAGTCATGTCAGCGCACATGCTTTCCGATATCAACCTATCTTTTGTGGCTGCATCCAATACCATATTAAGTGTGTGAAATCAAGTGGAGTATCAGCACATGCACAACCCCACACTTTAACTACCAATGTGCCTCACCAGCAGCTTTGATGAGTCCCAACTCATAGCAGTCCGCTAAACCATTCCAAAGTGCCAGCTCTTGCAGAGGTGCTGCAAGCGCAGGAAGAGAGGCGAAGCCCTTGATTGACTCTGCAGAATCTTCTCACACTCCTCGCGCACACAGTGTGGAGAAGTGCGCTACTCGAGATGCACTCAATTCTACTCTTTTGAAGATTATATTTCATTTTAAAATAGCAATTACAGAGCGTGGTAGCGTCTAAAAAGAGGATAAAGTCTGCTCGAACTCTAAACCCCTCTTACCATAATTAGCTGCACTCCAATGCAGCTGGCCTAAAGAAAGTTGATCTGTACCAAGGCGCTCAAGTGAGCCTCTACAACAGGTAGTAGAAAGCGGGAGATTACATTATTCCACATAAACATTTTCATACTTGTGGAGCATTAACAGAAGTATGAACATTAGCAGGAGTATGTGACCCTCATTAGCATCTAATTTAGAGGACATATAAGGCGTATCGCGTTATTGGTGTCTGAGCCTTACAGCTTACTTGCATGCTGCCACAACATTTCCTGGAAGTATTCTCCAAGGGTAAGCTGCAAACTGATAGAAGCGGGAGGGGAGGATGATCAAGAATTGAACATGTGAATAGCAATACCAGCATTGAAAAACTCCTGAGAAGACGTAGGACTCCTAGCATCACTAATAATTACAGTCCTTGCTTTGAAATGTGGGTACTCCTCATGCCCACCTTGGTTGCTATGTTTATATTGTCTCTGACTCTGTCAGAACCGGGGTACTCATTGATGAACCTCCCTAGAAGCTCCTCACTCCTAAACCGATAGTGCGATAGTTAAATGAGGGCAAATGCAGCACTTCAAACGCTGTGCCGCGCCCAGAAATACTGACAAGTAATCACATCAATGGTAATCACAGCAACAGCACTTCAGTTCAAAAATTTTATGTAGCTTGTGTATTTATATAAAAGGACAATGTAAACCAAAAGGCATTACAAAACAATCAGTATTTTCTAAGACCCTTCTGGATAACTCTTTACGAACCTTCCATTCAAACGTCCAGTACCGTAAGAGTCTGCTGTATCAAATATATTGACACCCTGAAAGTGTGAACATGTGGTGGGCAGTATGACATTGATGAATGTTCAATTAAGTTCAAGAGTAACCCTGGAGAAAGCATAACTAGATTTTCAGGGCTAAGGTATCCCTGGGGCAACAAGGAAGGCCCCAAATAGGCCTTACACCACCATGGGCTGGCTTTGACCAGTATCTGCTGTGGATGAACATATGCTTACTCTGGACACTGCAAGGTTGAAGAGTCTTTGTAGCTCCGGGTCCATGCTCTCCTCATACCCCCAAATGAACTGGTTTCCCCAGGACCAGGTGCCTAACCCCTAGCAGTTAAAACGTCCAATAGTCAACTGTAATATTGACCGTGTCAAGGTGACACAATAGGTACTTCAAACATCGAGTTAAGTAAGCAAGAACAGCCTACCATAGGAGAAACCTGTAATTCACCAAGAACTCTGGTATCCTGTTTTCTGTAAGCCGGGGACTCATTCAAATCATTTCTTGTAGAGTTCTTCGGCTTTAGCCACGAAAGCAGGGCATAGCATTGAGTGGACGCGGATCTCCGATGATTGGATCGTTGAGACTTGCGATTTACTGGCTTATGCAAGCTTCTGTGCATATTTTTCGAGATGTGGCACTGTGATGCAATCAGTGTCGTGAAACACCGCAATACTAACACTTTGGTTCCGGAGGGAGTGAAGTTAAAGATTCCTTATGCTTTAGTCGAATATTATGCTTAATCAGGCGATGGCACATCGGAAATCATTGTCACTGACACTAATGTTCCGCTTGCTTATATTCATTTGTGTAACTGTAATTCAATGTTCAGCGTTGCCACGTTTCCGCAGCCCTCATATCACGAATTCACATGACGATAACAATCTGATCACTTCAAATCTTAGAAAAGATTTGTTATCGCAATGTCAAGAAATGTGGCGTAATGCAACGTTGGACCATTTCACGTTTGTGAGTGTAGATAACACAGTATTGGATATAATACCTACATACGTGAATCCTCCGAAATTATTGCAATGCAGGTTACATTCATGCTCAGGCACTGACATCACTTTTTTCATCATTCGTTCAGTATCATGGACATACCTAACTCCTTCCACTGGTTGCTTTGCAGAAGGACTTTTCCTAAATAAAATTTCCTGTTTATTCTGTTAGAATGATGCATGCTGCAACACTCCTACCCCTGTCAGGGCAAGCGGGAACCAGGACTGCCATCTACTTTCAAGCAGCGTTACTTTGTGTGTGACACCTTCTGGCAGCCCTTTGCTGATGGCTCTCCAGGTCCCATCTTCTTCTACTTTGGAAATGAGGCCAATGTTGAGCTGTAAGATTTTGAATCTTGATCGCAGCTCTGTCTCTGTAATCGAGAATGTAGCTGTCATGTTGAATAAAGCTGCACAATCATTTTTCATGGCAGCGCCTCACTTTTTCTGAATGATTTTATCTTGCGTTTGAACTAAATTGGTATCATGTGTTTGCAGTTATTTGAACAATACAGGGCTTATGTGGGAGAACGCTCCTTCCTTTGGGGCGCTAGTAGTGTTTGCAGAGCACAGGTACGTAGTTATTCAATATGTTTCTGATCGAGAGATACACCTCAAGAAAAAACATGTCAAGAGAGAACTTCAAACTCAGCATTTAAGGCCTTGGCCTTTGCAAACAAGTTTGATGATTGAACTTCTTGGAGGTTCTCACTACTTACGTGCTGAGCTGGTTACCAATGTGAATTAGAAGTCAGGATTACAAGTGGATAGTTGGTAGAGTACGTTGACCAGAAATCAAGCACACTGAAATACAGGCATGCAATCTATTTCAGGCATGCAATCCATTCCATAAAGCAGTCTTGCAACACTCACTTATTTTCACAGGTATTATGGCAAGTCAAAGCCGTTCTCCTCAAAGGAAATCAAGAATCACATGCACTTCTTGACTGCTGAGCAAGCGATGGCAGATTTTGCAGGACTGATAACAGAGTTGAAAGTGGACAGAAAGGCTAGGAGCAGTGCAGTCATAGGTGATAGTGGACAGAAAGGCTAGGAGCAGTACAGTCATAGGTGATAGTGGACAGAAAGGCTAGGAGCAGTACAGTCATAGGTGATAGTGGACAGAAAGGCTAGGAGCAGTGCAGTCATAGGTGATAGTGGACAGAAAGGCTAGGAGCAGTGCAGTCATAGGTGATA
>BEGY01000093.1:106486-119834 GCA_002335675.1 Chlamydomonas eustigma | reverse complement strand
GTGATAGTGGACAGAAAGGCTAGGAGCAGTACAGTCATAGGTGATAGTGGACAGAAAGGCTAGGAGCAGTACAGTCATAGGTGATAGTGGACAGAAAGGCTAGGAGCAGTACAGTCATAGGTGATAGTGGACAGAAAGGCTAGGAGCAGTGCAGTCATAGGTGATAGTGGACAGAAAGGCAGCCCCCATGCCAAGAAAAAGCTCATAATTTAGGTCCAAAATACAACACACATCTCTTGCTTTCGCTCTTGAGTTTCTGTTTTCCTGAAATCTCGCAAAATCAGGTTTTGGAGGTAGCTATGGCGGTATGATTGGATCTTGGTTTAGAATGAAATACCCACACTTAGTGGATGGTGTTATTGCAGCTTCTGCTCCCATCTGGAGCTTCCTAGGAGAGGTAAGGAACATAACAACTCTTCCTAGGAGAGGTACGGAACATAACAACTCTTCCTAGGAAAGGTTAGGAACATAACAACTCTTCCTAGGAAAGGTAAGGAACATAACAACTCTTCCTAGGAAAGGTAAGGAACATAACAACTCTTCCTAGGAAAGGTAAGGAACATAACAACTCTTTTTTGCTGATGGTGACTTCTGTGTCACCCGACTAGAAGAAAGCAGGTACGTTTTTTTATTGTGCATCTTCTTAAGATGTCCGCTTGACAAAATTTTCAGTTAGCTCGATAGAATTGATATATTTGCGTTCCATTGTTGAGTTCATTACAGCTAGGATGACAAGCCTTTTTTGTGCATTTCCTCATCACAATCCTAAACCCTAAAACCTCCATTACTTCTGCCATGCTCCCTCACTTACTTCTGCCATGCTCCCTCACTTATTTCTGCCATGCTCCCTCACTTACTTCTACCATGCTCCCTCACTTACTTCTGCCATGCTCCCTCACTTACTTCTGCCATGCTCCCTCACTTACTTCTGCCATGCTCCCTCACTTACTTCTACCATGCTCCCTCACTTACTTCTGCCATGCTCCCTCACTTACTTCTGCCATGCTCCCTCACTTACTTCTGCCATGCTCCCTCACTTACTTCTGCCATGCTCCCTCACTTACTTCTGCCATGCTCCCTCACTTACTTCTGCCATGCTCCCTCACTTACTTCTACCATGCTCCCTCACTTATTTCTTCCATGATCCATCACTTCTACCATGCTCCCGCGTTCCCATGATGCAGATGCCACATGTTGACGCAACCTACTTTGCCAAGGGTACTACATACGATGCTTCAGAGGCTGGAGGCTCCAATGCAAATTGCGTACCCAATGTGAAGCGAGGCTGGCAATTACTGAAGTCTTTTGGAGCAACACCTGAAGGTGAAGCTCCATACAATTTCTTACAATTTGGAGCTGTCAAACAATTGCTTCAATGACTGTGCATGTAGCAGGCTGTAAGAATGATAGGATCCAGTGCATTCCTTGAAACATACATGAAAAGAGCCTCGTGATGTCCTACATGTTTGCAATCCTCTGCACAGAGAGGAAAACTGCGAGCCTTCTCTTAGATTACATAAGTGCAAGATCTTCATATTTATCATGGCTGTTGGTAATCAGCTTAATATTCTGCCTGCTCGCAGGCCGCTCCACACTTCACACCTCATTACGCCTCTGCCTGCTCGCAGGCCGCTCCACACTTCACACCTCATTACGCCTCTGCCTGCTCGCAGGCCGCTCCACACTTCACACCTCATTACGCCTCTGCCTGCTCGCAGGCCGCTCCACACTTCACACCTCATTATGCCTCTGCCTGCTCGCAGGCCGCTCCACACTTCACACCTCATTACGCCTCTGCCTGCTCGCAGGCCGCTCCACACTTCACACCTCATTACGCCTCTGCCTGCTCGCAGGCCGCTCCACACTTCACACCTCATTACGCCTCTGCGCCTCAGCCAAGCTAGAGACTGAGACATCTGTAGTGGGTCTGAGGGATTGGCTGGCAAGCGCATGGGACTACATGGCCATGGGCAACTTCCCATATCCTTCAGGGTGAGTGAAACTGCATGCATGGCTGCACTATGTAAGGTTTTTTCTGAGACAATCACCGCTTACATGGCTTACATTGCTACATAATGGAGAGCCTACATGAAGAGGTCCATCCTTACTTGTGTGTTAAGGTATATGTTAAATGGACAAGGGGAACTCCCAGCCTACCCCGTGAGAGTGGCATGCAATTCTCTCAGTAACCCGGAATCCACGGATGTTGAGCTCTTAGAAGGTGGGCCGATGAATGCGTTTTGCAGCAGTGCATTGGATTTAAAGCCTTGCATTGATGCCAACACCGTCTGCTGAATGTGTTACAGAGGAGGTCACAAGCACTTACTAATAAAGCTACCTAGTTTTCAACACATCCATGAGTGTACTGTTGTGCTGAGGTTCTTGTACAAAGGAATGATAACAAAAATGACATTGTCTGCAATTAGTCATTTGGAGCCTTGTAAGTTGACAGTTACAATGAGTCATTGGAGCCTTGTAAGTTGACAGTTACAATGAGTCATTGGAGCCTTGTAAGTTGACAGTTACAATGAGTCATTGGAGCCTTGTAAGTTGACAGTTACAATGAGTCATTGGAGCCTTGTAAGTTGACAGGGCTACATTCAAGATGTTTATGGTTGAAGACCTTTCTCTTTCATCTATTTTTCCAGGCATGGCCTTGGCAGCAGGAGTATTTTACAACTACAGTGGTGATGTCCCCTGTTTTGACTTCTCATCTGGCCCTAACCCTGAGACGACAGAGACAGCTGACTTCTGGGGCTACCAATACTGCACTGAGATGTTCCAGATATTTGCCAAGGATGGAGGTATGTTGCCTTTAAAGTACATCTCTTCCTTGTAATGGAGAAGCACCACTGTTGCTGATTGTGTGTATGGAGTGGGAGAAGATGAGGAGAGAGAGTGCAGTGTATTGTAAAGACATGATTTTATCAGGGAGCTCTAAGAGGTTAGCAGATACAGTATTGAATATTTTTGCTTCTATCCTTAGACAGTATGTAAGATTTGTTTCCTTGTTGATGATGTCATGATATGGTAGAGAGAGACATGTTCTGGGAGGAGCCATTCAATGCAACTGCAGTCTCTATGGGCTGTGAGCAGCAATGGGGGGTGACACCTAGGCAGCTGTGGGCAACACAAGAGTGGGGGGGGCGCAGGTCTGTATACTTTGGTGCCATGTGTTGTTGTTAGAGTGTGGGACATTTGACGCAAGTTCTTAAATTAACACAACTCTGTTCTTTCAAGAGGTCAGGTGAAGGTATCATGTGGTATGTACCATTTAAGGTCAGGTGAAGGTATCATGTGGTATGTACCATTTGAGCAATTTTTTCCACTGCATGATAGCTTCATGATAGGCTTCATGATAGGCTTCGTGACAGCTTCACGATAGGCTTTGTGATAGGCTATTTGTGATTTACTGTCAGAACGTTGCATTGCTGACAAACTCTGCCATCAAGTATTTTGCTCCTCGAGTGTAAGCGCTAGGCCCTCATTGTTGTCACTCTTCTCCCTCCCATCAGGATCTGGGCACATTCTAATATCGTGTTTAGTAATGGCTTGCTTGACCCTTGGCATGGTGGTGGTGTTCTGAGGGACGTGGCTGACACTGTAGTGGCCCTCATCATTCCAGAGGTAACTGACGACAACTGACAGATAATGACAGTCTTGACCCTCCTGAACTATCAAGGCATGAGATCCTACCTGTCTACTCCTTACTATCCCATCAGAGATCCTACCTGTCTACTCCTTACTATCCCATCAGAGATCCTACCTGTCTACTCCTTACTATCCCATCAGAAATCCTACATGTCTACTCCTTACTATCCCATCAGAATGTACAGCAAATAACATATTCCCTTTTGCACTGGCTTTAACAGATCAGCCTAATGTAATTCATTTATGCTTGTGGATTAAACATGAGTTGTTTTCTCACATCCACATCTTCTGATGCCCATCCACCTACATCCACATCCACATCTTCTGATGCCCATCCACCTACTTTGTAGGTGGAATTCATTTACCAAACACTGAAGTGAAACCACCTTGCATTGTGTACTTCAAGCAGGTTGTAAATATGATGTTGGCAGTCCTTGAGGACATCCACTCATGTTACGTAGTGTACTATCTCATTTGTATTTCAAATTCTTATCAGAGCCTGAACCTTGAGGTTTAAGTAAGTACCACATTCACATTTTAAAAGTTTATTTGTTGTTGTTTGTGCTGTTCAGGGTGCACACCATTTAGACCTCATGTTCTCAAATCCAGAAGACCCTCCTTCAGTGATAGAAGTACGCCGCCAAGAGCGCGAGTGGATGAGAATATGGATTGAAGAAGCATCTAGATCCAGGCATGGATCAGATGATCAAAGCATAATATCCTTGAATCTTTTATCTGGAGGTTCTGTAAGAGATGTAGATCAGCTGTTAAGAGCCAGGAAGAAGGGATTGGCAAGACGATTGAGGAGTGGTTTGCACAGGGAGCCATCTTCCTGCATTGCAGAGCCATTTGAATGGCTACTGGATTTAATTTTCAATGCATTTAAAGAGCTGTGGATAAGTTTTGATTTGGCTGAGTCGCCCTCACAATTGGAGGCAAGCACATTTAGAGAAACTTCTGCTAATAGTGCGCTGTAGATAGAATCATTCCGAACTGTATTAATTCTCGTAATATGTATTGTGTAATGCCCTGTAGACATAAGATTCTTGCAACGGATCCTGTTTTCAGTACGACGATCGTTTCAAAACGAAATCTGGACCCTGGAAACTGAAATAGCGTAGCATAACCGATCTGCTGTATCTAAACTAAATGATGAATATTCATCAAATCAGAGTGCAAAGGACTCATACTCGATCATTATGCCAGACAACCATCTCCAATAAGAACACTCGGAATCAAAGTAATACATTGCATTTATACTCTTCATATTCTAAGCTTTTTGGCTCCAAGAACGATGAGCACGGCCGTGCACGTCCATCAGAGCGACTCGTGATGCGCTCTCATGGCGGTAGTGCTGGTGGTGGTGGTAGTGAGGGTGGAGGCAACGGAGGAGATGGTTCTGGGGGTGGCCAGGGCGGGGCGGGTGGATCTGCCTTTGTACCAATTTACCTGCAGGGAGTCATCGAGTCGCTACAAGAAGCAGAGAAGGCTTGGGAGAAGTATGATACGGAAGGCCGTGGCACGCTTCACATGAAGGAGGCCACTGCCATGCTACTCAGGTCAGAGGGTCTAGAGTTTATGCTACTCAGGTTAGAGGGTCTAGAGTTTATGCTACTCAGGTCAGAGGGTCTAGAGTTTATGCAACTCAGGTTAGAGGGTCTAGAGTTTATACTACTCAGGTTAGAGGGTGCACAGAATACACAAATATATGTGGTGGGTTGTTTTCACCCTACCTCATGTTCCCAGAGTGGTAATGAGGAGTAATATTTCACACTAGTGTAATCCTGATTTACCTAATCAAAATTGGGTCATGCTACAGTAAAGAGATGCAAGCTGCAGCCCGAATGGCGACTGGTGTGCACCTCCCTCCACCTTCTAAGAAGGACTTGCATGAGCTCCTGTTGGCTGCAGATAAGGATCATGACGGCAACCTCTCTAAAGTGAGCAAACTGTTGTATATGGCATACATATTACTTCCAGCTACTAGCTAGGTACATACACGCTACTTCCAGTTACTAGCTAGGTACAGTTCATGTAGGTGTGAGAGGTGAGAACGGGGATTCAACACTAGATAGAAAGGCATGAGAAGAAACATATATATGCAGTTAGCAGTGATGAACATCATGGCGGGTCTCTGAACATCATCTGGTCATGTGAACATAGGAGTAAATGTTACACTACCCTACATCTCACGTCCTCCTCGAGCAGTGTGATGCTGTAATATTCAAGACAGTCAAATGTTTGTTATGAAGGACATGTTGTTCACACAGATCTATTTTTCTCATGCAGATGGAATTTCTGGGCTTATTCTTAGCTGCAGCCACTCGTGCCATCAAGGCTCACCCACTAGTATGTGATGTCTCTTGAGAATGACTTGATGCAACAGCAGCACATCCTTATTGAGGCTCTGTTGTTATTGTAACTGCAATGTGGCCTTCAACACATGATTTGGAGAAAGCTCATATTGGGAGCATGTTGGAGGACTTGTTGATAGCTCACTCGATTGATGCTCTTCGTCCTTACATGTATCAGTGAATGCTGTTGCCCTTTCTGCAGATCCTGGCTGAAGCAGTGGTAGGAATTGCGGACACAGACAAGAATGGAAAAGTGGATGGAAGAGAGCTGAAGGTGAAAGCTTTACTAAAAATTTATTGGATGATGTCACAACCACATATAAGCAGGCTGATAGCTTAATGCTTCATAGTATACAGTTAGTATCACATGCACGGCTAATAGCCTCTGTTGAATGTGTTATGATTTCGGATGTGTCGCAGAATGTGCTTTCTTTGGTAGGGGTTCCTCCCATGCTGCTCATAGCTATTCCCGACAAGGCTGGCGTGAACTACCATTCCTTCTTCAAAATGATCGACTCAAAACTTTGACCACGCTGTACAGTTTTTGTGCACATCTTACATGAATTCTTGTAACATAATTTGAAGGTATCGTGGGCTCCATTAGACAGGATTACAGTTAAAGAGGACAAACACATTTGAAAAGAAATAATTTAACAAGCTAAAGGCGCAGGATTTTATAAATGGTAAAGGCTCCTGCCCTAGCAGAAGTCTAAGGCCTACATAACAAGTTTTTCAAGAAGCTAGTAACATACAAGGAATTGGGACTGCAAAATAATGCTCAATGTGCAGCGATCTTGGTCTGCTTGGCGAACTTGATTCTGTTCTCCATCTCCGGCCTGCACTCATGTCATGAAAAAGAATCACAAGATTGAGCATGTCCATTTACACATGCACTGAAAGCCTTGATTGGATTCAATTCACCCTTCAAGAATTACAACATTTTGGGGCGCCGAAGTTTACCTTCACCTAACTTCATGTGCCTTAATGCAAACTGACAACTCATGATCCTTACTTCATGTGTCTTGATGCTCACTGACTACTCATGATCCTTACCTCATGTGCCTTGATGCTCACTGAGTACTCATGATCCTTACCTCATGTGCCTGATCAGACCCTGGACTGGCCAAGCAGCAGCATCCCCCAATGCACAAATAGTGTGCCCTTCAATCTGCTTGGTAATCTCCCACAGCATATCAATCTCCTCCAAGTGAGCATCTCCCTGACCACAACCAAGGATAGAATTGTTGTCTATCTTGACAGGGTAAGGACATCTTCCATAGCAAGCATTTGGCTGAAACTAGTAAAATGAAGACAATTAAGAACAGAGTGCATCAACACTTTCTGAGTTACCCTAATGGTCCTATACAGCTGCTATGTAAGGATCACACCTTCTTATACAGCTGCTATATAAGGATCACACCTTCTTATACAGCTGCTATATAAGGATTACACCTTCTTATACAGCTGCTATATAAGGATCACACCTTCTTATTTGCTGCTATATAAGGATCACACCTTCTTATACAGCTGCTATATAAGGATCACACCTTCTTATACAGCTGCTATATAAGGATCACACCTTCTTATACAGCTGCTATATAAGGATCACACCTTCTTATACAGCTGCTATATAAGGATCACACCTTCTTCATGCGCTTCATGATGTCATACAGCCAACCAGTGCCCTCACGGCATGGTGTGCATTGACCACAGCTCTCATGCTTGTAGAAGTAGCTCAGCCTGGCAATAGCATCGATGATGTCTGTGCTCTTGTCCTACAATCAAGCAAGTGACTTTAAGATATGACCTCTCAAATGCTTTGTGTCCTTCAGCTACCCTCACCTACCTATGGTTTATCAATAATGCACCATACAGGATACACGTCTTCATAACATTTCTACACCTTCAACATCTAGCTGATGATAACTGCACGGCTTTTTCACAAACAGAGTTGGAAATATATCAATGCATATAAAACAGGTCAGAAAGGAAACAACATTACTCATGATCTCATGCTTGAAGGATAGTAACAATACCCTCTTCCTGACCACAAACTCCTTGTAACCATAGTAACTCCTTGTAACTTAAGTAACTGACCATGACAATGACTGCTGCTGTGCCCAGTCCACTTGTCTCCGCCTTCAGGGCATCAAAGTCCATGAGCACAGTGTCGCAGACCTTCTTAGGAAGCATGGGGACTGATGAACCACCCGGGATAATGGCCAACAAGTTGTCCCAACCACCTCGTACACCACCTACAAGTCAATAATCTAAAATCTTAACTGTAACACAGTGTATTCTATGATACATAAACCTTGAGCACACTGTTGAAGATGATAACAGATCATAACACATGCTACATGAAGCAGTGTTGTTAGCAAGTGATGTGCCACTTCAACGCACATACAATAAGCACCAACATAAATCTCATCAAAGGAGGATCTCAATAGGAAGTCTTACATTTTTCCACACAAACACACTGACATACTGCATCTATCAAAGATTTTCTTCTCTGAACTCTCAAGTTGCATCTGAAGCTCCTCGCACCTTGGAGCGCATGGCTGTAGGTAGGATGATTCAAGACCTGTTCATTGTATCCAAAGTAGTCTACCTACCACCAAAGCAAGCAGGTAATTTTAACACCCACCTGCATGCTTCTCAATTAGCTGCTTGAGAGGGATGCTCATCTCCTCCTCAACAGTGCAAGGCCTGTTGACATGCCCGCTGATGCAGAACAGCTTTGTTCCTGCATTGTTCTTCCGGCCGAAAGAGGAGAACCATTCTGGACCACGGCGCAAGATGGTGGGGGACACGGCCAGTGTCTCCACATTGGTCACAGTGGTTGGGCAACCATACAAACCAACATTGGCGGGAAAAGGAGGTTTGAGACGAGGCTTACCTGAGAGAAGCAAGAAGGGAAAGAGGAAAGCAGAGGAGTCTATGACAGCTTCTGATAAGCAGAGGAGTCTATGACAGCTTCTGATTATCTCATTTCCTCTCTTCAGCACCTCTGCCACAACACAGGTTCCATGTGAGCACAACATCACCGAGAGCTGCTTCCATGCAACACAGGTTCCATGTGAGCACAACGTCACTCCATGTGAGCACTACATCACAGAAAGCTGCTTCCATGCTTTGATGTCAAGGTGCAATGCCACACCTCACCTTGCTTGCCCTCCAAAGACTCAATCAGGGCAGTCTCCTCTCCACATATGTAAGCACCAGCCCCATAGTGCACAAACAGGTCAAAGTCAACACCTGAACCACAGGCGTTCTTGCCCAAGTAACCCTTAGCATAAGCCTCGTCAATAGCTCGTTGTACAGCATAGCGTTCTGACACAAACTCCCCCCTGCAAGACATGGAGTGTACTGACCTTTTGAACTTGTGGGACCATCTCCAATATGAACTACCCGACTAATTGAAAATTTAGAATCTTGATACAGCTCTCTTTCGTTCTTCATAAGCATAGCCATGTTCCCAGAATGAGGTGAAAGATGCCCATGAACTCATATTTTGAAGTTCACCTGATGTAGATGTAGCCAGCGCGCGCCCTCATGGCAGTGCCTGCAATCAAGCACCCCTCAACTAACTTGTGTGGCTCGTTCCTCATGATCTCACGGTCCTTGCATGTGCCAGGTTCGCTCTCATCCCCATTCACAACTAAGTAAGATGGACGGCCATCAGACACCTGTGAACATTAGTACATTGATTGATGGACACACAATTGAGGAAACAAATGCCAAAATTGATGTAATTCATTGTATCAAACTAATACGGATCAAGTTTCTCATGTGACAACAGACCTTGGGCATGAAGCTCCACTTCATTCCAGAGGGGAAGCCGGCACCACCGCGGCCGCGGAGGCCACTTTTCTTCATTTGATCAACAATCCAATCAGCACCTTTGATCATGATATCCTTGGTACGATACCAGTCTCCTCGAGCCTCAGCCCCCTGGAACATGTAAGTTGTTCCAAAGGTGACTAAATATTAAATTAGAGACGCAGAAGCTACTCTCATACGTTTCTCATTGCAACGGACCTTCATGTAGGGGTCATGACGCCCGTAGATGTTGGTAAAAATTCTGTCCTCATCCTTGAGATCGCCGAACACGGTCTTCTCAGGAGGAGGAGCAGGAGGAGGAGGAGGAGGAGTTGCTGCAGCTGGTGCGACAGCTGCAGTGCTGAAAGCGTTGAGCACTCTGCAACATGAGAACCACACAGGAGAGATTTAGAAAAGATTTGATACTGTCAAAGTTAAGCCATTACGAATTAACCAACATTAAAAAATTAAAGGATTTTGTGGGCAAGAGCAAGATTTTTCAGGTTTGGCCGAAATCACAAGAAAATCTTACAGGGAATTCCGGGTATCGCAAATAATTGCATATAATGTTTACGGACAAAGCTAGCAGGTACATGGCAAGTCTGAAAGCAGTATCAACCTCATTTTGCATACCTACCCTGCAAGAAAGTGATTGGCAATACTTACCCTGATCTGAAGCCCCCTAGAATTAATGAGACCTCTGCAGGGACATTGTGGTAAAGGGCAGGGATGCCGCAAAGTGATCGCGTTATCATCACAAAACTTCTTACAGTAGCAGATACTTCAGAAAAACAAAAAAAAGTAGGTTGCTTGATTGGTGAGGACGTTCCTCATTGTAGTCAATATAGTGCCGTACGTACATAGTTAAGATAGTTGCCTAGATAGATGTAAGGATAGTTACAGTGGTATGGATGCAATGTCTTCGATAGATTTAGGAAGATGTAAGCTCCTCCATCGCCCGCAGATTCTTGGGCCTTTTCCCCCTAGCCTTCTTAATCCTTTTATATGCGTGCTCAATACCTTCAAGACTTTTCTCGTCAAGATTGTGAGCCACTTGTGCTACAGCTCGTGCATGAACTTCAAGGAATGCAGCTGAAGCAGGATATCCAACAGCAGACAGACCATAAATTGTCTGCCGCAGTTGGTAAGCTGACATTGATCCAAAGACTGTTTGTGCTGCTTCCGCAATCAGGGCCACAGGCTGAAGTAGAGAGGGGTCTGAATGAAATGGTGACTCACAAACTTCCTCACGTGAATGTGCACTTGTCCTGCGTGGCTGCGCTCCAGGCTCAGCCCCAGCCTCACTCACTCCAGAATTATCTGGGGTATTTGCCACTGCATGCTCCTGTGACCTCTGCTCCACTTGAGCAATGTCTGCCAGGTGAGAAGACTCTGTACGCAAATCAGCTGAGTTTTTTATGCCGTCATGTGTCGCTCTGGAGAGAGTTCCCTCAAAAAGCCTTGGTAGGCAAGCACACATGTTTGCCAGGTCCGTAGGAGAAGCAGCATGAAGCAAACCAGTAAATGGAACCTGAAAAATAAACAGATGTCAGTTGAACTAACAAACCAAGTTCTGAACAATCAATACTCCCTACTGTTGTTGATCTGACCTAAGACCCAATTTAGTGTCCCCCTTTAAATATTAGCACTCACACAATAGACTACTGCATGTATTGCGCTCCTTGTGCTAGTAGGAGAACTGAGTCTAAACATGTAAAGTGTGAAATCATAGGAGGGCTACTTACTTACTAGCTTACTTACGTACTTAATCAATCATGGGAGGGCTACTTACACATCTATCATTTATGATCTTCACACCTTGCTCTCTAACAGGGGACTGGCAAGAGATCATGACTCACCAGCATCATCTTAGACCATCTCAACAGCCTGCCTGGAGGTTCCATCTTGAGGCTTGTGACACGCCTCACCAACTGAGACATGTGAGAGGGGCTCATGCTTCGACTGCTGGCCAGGCCTGCAGATAACTCCAGTACATCCTGGCCGGGTTATAAAAATAGTCAGGGTAAGGCATGTAGATGACAAGCGCTCTGTATTAATTGAAGCCTTTAGGGTTTAGGGGGTTAACTGCAATTGTTCTCAAGGACTTACTGCACATCATTAATAGACAGAGAAGGCATCGACAGATTTTGATACGCAATGTATACAATAGCACGGTAAATCCAGAACCCTGGCACGAAGACCCTAGGTAACAGCTCATGAAAACCTGATGCAGAGTGACATGTGAACAAAACATATAAAGAGACCTCCTAACCAAAGAACCGTACTCTTTCTCATTACTACCTGCATGAAGTCCTTAGGGAGACGAAGCCTCCAGATGGAGAAGCTTCTCAGTAGGTTCAAAAGACCCAGGGCTCCAAATTGCCTTTAGAGAAGACAAGATACGCAACAAGTTAAAGCCTTAGTTTGACAGGCCTGAAACTGTCAATCCGGAGTTGTACATCATGTCTTGCCTATTTTGCCTCAATGCTGGGATTGCAGGCTCAGCTCACCACTCAGGTGGCTTACCTCAGTTTTGGGCGGGCCCTAGTCAGCCAGGACATGATAAAGGATTTTGTGGGAAGGTAGTTGAGTGCTGACAGGGACCCGAGCAGCAGGTGCAGATTGACCGAGGTGTATTGAGGGAGACGGCGCTGAATTCTGAGGCACAGAGCCTCCATGAATGATGAGGAGGGCAAGTGCTGCCATCCAGCCAAGGTTCCCAACAACTGGAGTGGGAGCATAAGAGTGGGAGCATAAGAGTGACTATTGAGGGATAACATGAATCAGGCCTCTGTCATGCAAACCATGGCTCACATCTGGAAGCTCAGAGCCTTCTGCTCAGTGTATCACACTTCTACATGAGACAGCAATGGGTCAGTATGCTGGTTGTCTAGTTACGCTCATGCCATCATCAAGATCATATGCAGGCAATCCAATCTTCAAATTACAATATGCAACTTCCATCATGCAACACCCAATACCTATCCTACGAAATTACATTAACCTCATGACTCTAGACGGTTGCACCTGACATTCCTGCATGGGAGTCCTGAACCAGACTCATGCACCTGACAGTCCTACATGAGAGTCATGCATAGAAGCCATGCATGTGCGTCATACATAGGAGTCCTGCATGGGAGTCATACATATGAGTCATGCACCTGACAGTCCTGCATGGGAGTCATGCATAGAAGCCATGCATGTGCGTAATAGATAGGAGTCCTGCATGGGAGTCATACATAGGAGCCATGCACCTGACAGTCCTGCTTGGGAGTCCTGAACCGGACTCATGCACCTGACAGTCATGCATATGAGTCATGCACCTGACAGTCCTGCATAGGAGTCATATCCTCCATGCGCAGCTCCAGGAAGGACAAGAGCTGGCTCATGCATGCAGCTCCTGGCTTGCGTCCCATCTTGCTCATGGTCCTCATTAGGGCAACTATGTTTGCAGTGAATTTACTGCCCTGTGAATCTCTTTTCGTTCTCTCCCTCCTACAAACTACCATTCTTCTCAGGTT
>BEGY01000093.1:95560-106446 GCA_002335675.1 Chlamydomonas eustigma | reverse complement strand
ACCTGGCAATGACATTCCGCATGGGAGTCCTGAACCAGACTCATGCACCTGACAGTCCTACCATGAGAGTCATGCATAGAAGCCATGCATGTGCGTCATACATAGGATCCTGATGGGGTCATACTATGAGTCCATGCACCTGACAGTCTGCATGGAGTCATGCATAGAAGCCATGCATGTGCGTAATAGATAGGAGTCCTGCATGGGAGTCATACATAGGAGCCATGCACCTGACAGTCCTGCTTGGGAGTCCTGAACCGGACTCATGCACCTGACAGTCATGCATATGAGTCATGCACCTGACAGTCCTGCATAGGAGTCATATCCTCCATGCGCAGCTCCAGGAAGGACAAGAGCTGGCTCATGCATGCAGCTCCTGGCTTGCGTCCCATCTTGCTCATGGTCCTCATTAGGGCAACTATGTTTGCAGTGAATTTACTGCCCTGTGAATCTCTTTTCTTCTCTCCTCTACAAACTACATTCTCTCCAGTTTGCAAAGGCTGGGCTGAAGCTGCCTGCAAGGAGGGCTGGACATTGTCAGCCTGCCTGGGAGTTGCTACAAGCTCTTCTACTCTGTTCCAACAGGCTTTGGCAAAATCTTCATCCATGAGGATGCCTGTAGCTAAGCTGCCCATACTTCCACTGATATTACTGCTGTAATCCAACCGCCCTGATGCTTGCAATGTTGTTCTCCATGATTGAAGCCAGACAGGGTCTTGAGAGGCATGGTCCTCCAACATTTGTAAAGCCCAAACAAGATGAGATAAATCAGCACTAGTACTCTGCGTTGCATATGAGAGAGTAAAGCTGGGGTTAGGTTAATCTGTGAGACTAGAACTCCTGCACAGACAAATGAGTTGCAGTCGTTCATACTTGCAATCACAGGCATATTCTTCTTCTTGCAACTCTCCAAATGCATTGCACTCAAATGAATGCCCTCTTGAGGTATCATTCTGTCACAAGCCACTTGGAATATGTAGAGCAAGAGCCCCAGAAAGGAAACTGTGGAGGCAGCATTGCCTCTCAGGAATGGAAGATATAAGTAATGAGATAGTGTTACCTCAGGAATGGAAGATATAAGTAATGAGATAGTGTTACCTCAGGAATGGAAGATATAAGTAATGAGATAGTGTTACCTCAGGAATGGAAGATATAAGTAATGAGATAGCGTTACCTCAGGAATGCACTCTTTGCATCTGCTCATGAAGGTTAGCATCCAGAAAGGATCTGGGAGATGCTTCAGATTCGCCAATCCCCAACCTATATTTGTTAGATCTAGAGGCGTCATTGCGATAAATTTGCTTTGCACAACCTGCAGGCATGGAAGAACGTGCAATGTAGCAGCAGCACCAAGATTATGCAGCAAGCATGAGGACTTCGTTGAAGATGCATTATTAGGGTGGCACTAGGAAGAGGGCTTCTGTTCTGCAGCAGTGTACAGCATGTGTCGCGGATCCACACAAAAAGATCATCTTGGACTACAGCTATACAAAAAGCACTACAACTGCACAAAAGAATTGTAAAAATGTACCTTGCAACACAGTTGTAGCCACAGCTTGGGCACCACCAATTGTTCCCCTGCCTCAGTATTAAAACAGACACGCCCTAGGTCTCGGAGCAAGAATGCCAGGGCATGTGGTGGAATGATGAAGAGGTCCGCCTGACAAATCTGAGAGGCATGGAGAAAGGAGAAGTTCAGTCTTATTGGCTTGCGTTGTTATAACTTGGCTTACATAGCTGGTCATGCAGAGTCAAGAGAGTTAGAAGTTTGACTTTTTATATAGCTGACATTGCAGGAGGTATCATCGGCTTCATTATAGCCCAGCATTCATGAGTGCTCCTCCAAAGGAAGTTGACTGCGGACATGTGAGGGGCATGCACAGAATACGCAATGAATTGAGATTGAAAGAGCTGCAAGGAGAGCTATAGGCCGCATGATATTTACACCCTTGTGGTTTAGACCGTGAAGATATTTACACCCTTGTGGTTCAGACTGTGAAGATCTATTGAGCTTTGAATGATTCATTGAAGACATGTGACCAGGACACCTGAAGAAGCACTGACACATTCTCAGATCTCAGATCTTGTGGACATCGCAGACCCAGAAGTCCACAGCATCTAAAGCACATCAGCACATGCTCCCATGTCAGCTCCTTAAAAGAGAGGGAAATTGGGATAATCAGGAAAGTATCGATAAAATAATTTTCAAAAAATGGTGACCTGAGGAAATGTGATAAAGAAGGGTCATGAATCATGTTCATGGAATTCATGATATTGCATGAGTTGCTGTTTCTTGTTGCATGCAAGGAGCTGGTTTTTAGCTTTTGATCACCTTTGAGGATGTCTCAAAGACAAGTCTGTCAATCAGAGAGTTCATCACGACCTTGATGCGCTCCTGGACCAGACTCCAACTGCTATGAAACAAGGGCTGGCGCACGCCGGAGGTGACCCCTGGAATGGGGCCTTGTTCACCGCTCAGTTCCTCCTGTCTTTCTTTTCTCCACAGCTCAGCCAATTTTGACATGGCTGAGGCTGTTGCTGAAGGCCCCATGCAGAGGACTTCATGCTCTGAAATATCAAGAACCTAGCACACAAATTAATGTTAAGGCTGAATCAGGTCTTAATTGAAAACCTGTGGACTCAGGACCTTATCCCACTGCAATAAAAACAATTTTTAAAATAGCCATGTCACAATAATTATGATGGTTCTTTTAGTTGTTTCAATTTCTGGATGTTATATCTGTTTCTCATCACTCTTTTATGTACCTCATCTAATGACATGCATTCCCTCAAACGTCGCTGCAAGATCCTCTCCAGCCTACTTGTTGCTTTTGAGTTGACGTCCTGTTGTTGAGAAGTCTCCTGCATTCAGATAGATAACTCAACATTACAAGCATTGTGCCTCCAAGATGACCAGCTGTTTGAAACATAAATCTCTGAAGAGTCCAGAAATACATGTGACAAAAGCCATAGCAACAGAAACCAGCACCTTGTACTTATGAATATGACTCAAATCTAGAAACTTGATCTCTTTAGAATTGACGTATCCACTGGTCCAATCAGTACGTGCTGACAGGCAGGTTGATGCATGACTAAGATATCCTAAGCTTAAGGAGAGTCTTGAAAAGGAGCGTCTTATCAAAGCATTTGAAGAGCATGGTGTGTCAAGAGGTATATGGCAGGATGTTGCACCTCTCACGACATATGAGGACGACATATTAAAATGTATTCCTAAGTTGCATAAGTGAAGCTCAAGCTCATTCCTTGTTATGGAAACTCTGCTAAGATAGAGTAACGCTCCGAAACGTTGATTGCTCAAACACTAGTAGAAGAGTTGACACTTCCTCAAACATTTTCATAAGTACATGATCGTGTAGCTCTGTAAACGTTCTGTACTTCAATTCCTCGACCAAAAAGTTTTCTTCTAGAATCATATTATAATTTATAATTATAGAAAAATCAGGTGCAATTGTGTAAATGGTATTTGGGGTATTAAGAGCAGCCCCTTCATGCTCAGGGCCATCATCCACCATCTCATCAACTCGGTCTCGGCATAAGGACAGAAAAAATGCTCGGTCAACACTGGATATTCCATTGCCTCGCTCCCCTCTTGTTACATGCCAAGGCAAAATTCACAGACTTGAGGTCGAGAGCGCCTCCTCGAGTTCCGTGTCATCTTCTGTCCACCAAAGCGAATTGCAAATTATACAAGCTCCAGCACAATCCTTAAATGATGTACGTGACTTACATCCAATGTTGTTCTGCATCCTCTTACTAACAAATATCCTTGTCCACACAGTTCCATGCCATGGGGCTGCAAGCAATGCCTGCTGAGGAAGGTATGACACAGAAGCCTCAAAGTTGAATGCATTCCTGTGTTTTGTGCGGATTTTTACAGCGTGAATGAGATCATGTGTACAGTGTGCATGAAAATTGTGAAGCTTGTACATTGAAGTGAGTACCTTGAAGTGCACAGACAAAAAAAATCCTGGCGTTTATGTTCTATTTCAGAATAAAGTAATATCACTGAATGAATTAAAATCTCACTAAAAGTCTGCATTGTATCCTGTAGAGCTGCCTCATGAGCTTCAACAGCTGCTAGACCCTCATGCCCCAGTGCTACTTCCAACAGCCGACACCATTCGAAAGTCACCCTTGAACAACAGAAAGCTAGACAGGTAATGCTTCTCATTCAATAAGAGGTACCTAGACAGGTAATGCTTCTCATTCAATAAGAGGTACCTAGACAGGTAATGCTTCTCATTCAATAAGAGGTACCTAGACAGGTAATGCTTCTCATTCAATAAGAGGTGCCTAGACAGGTAATGCCAGCCGATCTCATCCAAGAATAATAAGATTCCTAAGTGCTTGCAATAGTTGTAGTCCTAAATGAGATTCATTCATCACAAACAGTTCACAAAGGCTTGTTTTCTTGCCTCAAACTGTTAATAGGCTTGTTTCGAAGCTAGGACGCAGCAAAGATACCTGGAGAAGATCTTTAGTTTTGTTTGAGTGGCTGAAAACCATTGGCCATGTGATGGATGATCGCCTCACTACTACGGTGCGTGCATTACTTTGTCTCACAATTTTACTGATGCCAGCCTTTTGGATGTGCTTAAAAAATGTTGATGAATCTTGTTCCATGCTGTAAGCTGTTCATGGAAATCTTCTGTTTTAAGTCACAATATACCTGTGTAGCTGACAAGATGCCTGTGAATGGTCCCTTCCCATTTTCGAATTCAGTACACTCTGTTGTTCCTGTGTGTAGGTCATGAGACTGTGTGCTGACAACGGCGATCCTTCCTCAGCTCTAGCAATCTACAACTGGATGCAAGCACCTGCACAGGTCTGTGTCTGGCCTGCATGTTGTTGGGAGCATGGGTCAATAAACAATGAAACCTGATATGTATTGATGTATAACATATCCTCATCGGGCCTTGCTGTAGCTTTAAATCAACTGGAACTCAGTGCAGAACCTCATAAGTTCTGTGTGCTAAATTCTAGCCACTCGGTGCAGAACCTCATAAGTTCTGTGTGCTAAGTTCTAGCCACTCAGTTCAGAACCTCATAAGTTCTGTGTGCTAAGTTCTAGCCACTCAGTGCAGTACCTCATAAGTTCTGTGTGCTAAGTTCTAGCCACTCAGTGCAGAACACAAATCAAAAAATGATTAGTGAATGCTGTCTTCACTTGCGATGAATGGCAGGTTGGAGGAGCGGGGTTGAGTCCTTCCATTTTCACATACACAGCTGCAATGAGGGCCTCAATCTCTGCCCGGCTCCCTGAGAGAGCCATGCAGGTGAGCACCAGCGGCCATGCAGATGAGTGTCTCTGTATGGTACATGAAAATTGATGTGGCAGTAACTAAAAGGTTATTAAGCCCTCTGGTTAGTGAAACTTATGAGTTGATGGAATCATACAACGGAATTATACAACATGTTACATGTTGCTGAATCAGATTTGGCTAGATGCTGAGGCGTCAGGGGTGGAGCCCGACTGCCGCATGTGTGTGGCGTACATGGAGGTGAAAGGAAAAATTTTATAGGTTGCATACATGTTGAGTGACCTATTGGTGACCTTGATGATGTGCTTAGATGAGTCTGAGATTCTTTGCTTATTTTGCGCAGGCTTGTGTTCGGCTGGGTCAGTGTCAGAGGGCTCTATCAGTGTACACCCGCATGAGATCAGCTCCCTCTCAAAGTGCAATGTGCCCCTCTGTTCATGCTTACACGGTAGCAATGCGTGCTGCTTGTGAGGATGGCAAGTGGGAACGCGCGTTGGATATCTGGGTAGACATGAGGGATGCAGGGTGTGAACCAACAGGTATGAGTGATTTAGACAGGTTCATCATATCTAAACAAATGTGCGGCTCAATTTCCTGAATGAATTTTGTCTGCATATGATCTTCATTTTGACCTGTTGCACTTTCGGAAGGGATGTGCTTCAAGACTCCTTGATCTAAATGAGTAAGTATCAATGTCCATGCGAAGGCTGATGAGTAAGTATCAATGTCCATGCTAAGGCTGATGAGTAAGTATCAATGTCCATGCGAAGGCTGATGAGTAAGTATCAATGTCCATGTGAAGGCTGATGAGTAAGTATCAATGTCCATGCGAAGGCTGACGTTTCCACCAACCTGTTCATTGCGATCACGTATACTAGCACAAATTCCTCTTATCAAGAACTGAACAGGACCTCCCTGTACATCCTCTGTTCAGGTCATGCTTATGCTGCTGCAATCAGTGCTTGTGCAACTGGTGGAGACTGGATGCGTGCTGTGTCATTGTTTGAGGAGATGGCCTCCAATGGTGTACAGCCTGATGTAGTGTCATGTACTGCTTTAGTTACAGCCCTGGCCTCCTCCGGAGAGGCGGATAAGGCGGAAGCCGTGATTAAATGGATGCTGAGGAATAAGCTGACACCTAATGTAAGGGCTCTGCATTCTCAAAATGATAACATGAAAAACATGGATTGCAAATCTTTCTCCACATCCTTCCAGATTTTGAGTGCATTTAATATCAGGGTGTTCAAAAGTCTCGGAGCCTTAACACTGGCGATAAAAACACTGGGCATGAAATGAGCAACGTTGATTGTCTCAGCAATCCTGCTCATCCCTAAACACTGGTAGTAATAATAGTATGAAATGAGCAACGTTGATTGTCTCAGCAATCCTGCTCATCCCTCAAACAGGTTCGGACTTACTCCTCCCTTATCACATGCATGGGCAATGCAAAGCAGTGGAATAGAGCAGTGGAGGTACTAAAATACATGCAGCTCCCTGAATGGGGGTCTGTACAGGTAATGACTCTCCACTGTGTCACAATGTGTCTTGCAAGATGACTCATGCAAGGAATCAAGGAAGAGAATGTGCGGATTAAAAACTGATTGGTGTTTTATCCTCTGGCTCTCTTTTACATGATCACGTCTGTTCCAGATGTCAGCCTTCTCCCCAGCAGCACACTTGCATGGCCTATCTCGTACAAGGGATGGTCTGGTGTTCTCTCAGGGCTCTTGCTTTTCTTTATCTGTCCTTTCAATCTTCAGGCCCTGATTTATATCCTTGCTGCATTGTAGCCCAATGCGTACACGTACAGCGCTGTACTTAAGATTTTGGGTGAGCATGGTCAGTGGAAGCTAGCAGAAGCTGTTTTTGGTCAAGTGGAGCAGCAGGTGCTGGTGTCAAGGATGTCAGATCATATGAAACAAAGAATCTCTTCTATTCGAGTGGTTAATCCAGGTTCTAAGGAATTTACTGCTCCTCAGAGCCTGGGGCAAGGGATGCGTAATTCTCCTATCAATGATGTACGAACGCCTGTTCTCAGGCATGAACATATGGAAACATCACGTTCTACTCAAGGCTCAGCCCTTCCCCTCCTCACTGGAACATTTTCCCGACAAGACATCTCAGGAGAAGGATCATCTCACTTTGAGAGTAATGGAGTAGCGAGTCAAAAGATTTTAGAAATGGATCCTTTGCACCTTAAGGAGCAGCTTCACATAAAGCAATTGTCACGCTCCTTGGAACAACAGCAAACTACCCAAAAACAATCTCCCCTCACTCCTGCTACAAATATTTTGAACAGCAGACATGGAAAATTAAACAAGCCACGCCCCTCATCCGCCTCAAAAGACGTACTGAGTTTTCCTGTAACTCTAGACGATCCTGAGCTCAATCCCATCCAAGGGATAGAATGCACCCCAGATCTTCTAAGCTCCTCTAATGGTGGCCATGGCGAAAGCAAGGTCACCCCGGGTCAGCACACGTATGGTGTTCCATTATTGAATGAGGTGGTATGTGGAGCCATGATGCTTGTTTATGAACGCGCTGGGATGTGGGCTGAGGCTGTTCATCTTCTGAGTAGGGCACGGAATATGGGCATAAAGCCAAACACAGTTATGTACAATACCGCCATCTCCGCATCTGCTAAGTCAGGGCAGGTTGCCTTAGCGGAAAGACTACTTGAGGAAGCGCCTGAGCCTGATGCCATCAGCCATGAAACAGTGGTAGCAGCATATGGGGTGTGTGGGAAACCGAAGGAGGCTGAGGCCGCACTGTTGAGAATGCGGAAAGCGAACTTCAAGCCAAGGGACTATGCCTGGTGTGGATTGATTGCTGCTTACAGCTTGACGAGAGATATCGAATCGGCCTTGGTAAGATGAGACTCAGCCTTGGTAAGATGAGACTCAGTCTTCAGGGTTGAAAATCAGTCGCACACCTCAGGCCTTAGAAACTAGTATGAGGTTTTTTGCGGTATGAGGTTTTTTGCGCGGATTGCTGTGTGTACCCTAATACACTGAGCTTATGGGAACCTGAGTGGTTACGTTGTATTGAGCTTAAAATCAGTTACTAAGTTACAAACTGTCAGATTTAAGTTGAGATCTTAGTCCATTTTGATTCCTTGATGCCTCCAGGCAGTACAGCGCCGCATTAAGCAAGAGGGGGGGACTTCATCTGTGCATGTGTACAATGCTTTACTGGCTGCATGCGAGAGAGATGGGCAGAAACCCGAGGTGGCGCTCAGCTTAATCAACGCCATGACCAAGGAGGGTATCAAGCCAAATGCTCTGACGCAGCGGCTGATGGGCTCTGTAGGGAGGCAGGGAGTGGAAGTCGTGGAGGGCCAGCAAGCTGCCTTAGCTGCAATATCTGCTGCAGTAGCTGCTGCTGGTGGGATTTTGATTCACAAAGGTGTTTTCTAAAGAAAAAATGAACTTGAGTACACTCCTTAGTTGACGCTTATTTTCAGGGGTCTCCTTCATGGAAAAGGTTAACACGCTTGACAGCTGTCGTGTAGCTGACAAGGCACCTACTACCTCCTAAAGCAATTAGCTAGAATACGTCGTTCTGTCCTTCCAGATATCCTGTATCCAGCTTGGCAAGATTCGTGACATTATAGAATTACAGATAATCAAAAACACGGAAAACAGTGCTATGGCAGAACAGGTCTTCCATGCAGACATCATAAAAACGCCAGTAGTGAAGGATCATTTAAAGGCCTTGAAAAATGTTGTGAGTGTGACAACCATGTACTTGCCCAAAATGGTGCTATAATGTAACATATGTGTGCAACATTTTCTGCCAGCCAATGTAGCGCGGGTCCCAGAGTAGTACTTCAGTAAACCCAGCAACATCTCCTTTATCTAGAACCATGGATTGATTGCATTAACCACAAAGTTATTCAGACAATGTAACACACAGCAGTACGCACTTCTTCCATGTGTGCTCTGGCTTTGTGTTTGTTCTTTACAAGAGCCTTATGCTACAACCGTAAAATCTAATTGGTGTTTTCGAAAGTGTGCATGCAAGACATGAAATTATGAGGAGTAGATATCAAGAGTACTAGCATGAAGAATCATCCTGATCTCATACAGAATATACCACGGACCTTTCAAGTGCAAAACATGCCATTATGAGTCTCTACAAGGCTGTCAACTTGTGTGCACAAACAGTTCCTACAGGGCGTTGGACTAAGGTTTACCGGCCTTTACCAGTACCAAGTGTACTTATTTGCATACCAGCATGATGTCTTTAGCTTCAGCTCATGGATTCGGTGCACATTTTCAGCAATCGTAAGCGCCACTAACTTCCATGATAATAGCTATATCAGAAATAAGTAGGCACTTTTTCACTGTGGCAACTTTTCTTGAGGATAATTGGAATGACTAAGGAAACATTTATGTGCGGATTCATTTGCCCCATATTTGCAGCAAATAATATAGAAATCGATAACAATAAACGGATGTGAACGACTTTTTCGCCCTAAATCCATACATCAACGGTAAGGAACGCAACATAACTTACGACGTTGCAGTGTCCAGTAAGGTATCACTTATATTTGCAATATGCATTCTCTGCACTGTGGTTCTAATTCTAGAGCTACTCTGTATTCCGCTCGAGTGAACGCCAACAGGATAAGGAAGACAATCATCACAATGGTAAGTAATGTTTGAGAATGTTGCAGATTTTTCAGATTAAATATGTCCAGTTTCTTTCATTATCTTTAGTGAACTATGCCAGAGGGGTTATGTGTTACCTTTCTACTGACTCGGCTACCTTTTGTGCATGAAATATGATTTATGAATATTTTTATTCTCAAATATGGCGCAACTTAATCGCAGGCTACACCTGCTCCCAAAACTGGCCATCACGATGTCAAGCAATCTCTAAGAGATGAGGCACTTTCTTTGTTCTTTGATGCATCTGACATTAAGGTCACTCCCACTACTGGAGGAGTTAACAATGTTGTTCAGTACGTCGAAACTAGCTCTGGTGAACGCTTCGTTCTCCGAATTTACAACAATGGCAACAAATCCGATAAAGTTCGGTTTGAGCACGAGGTAATCATTTAGCAGTCCTCTCTTCCTCTGAATAGCGTAGTGTGAACTTCAATCCTGATCGCCGTAGGTACTGAGGCAGCTGCATGAACTTGAGAAGAAAAGTGGGGAGAAGATGAGTTTTGACCTGCCTCGCGCTTTGCCTAGCAAGGCTGGACGGCCTCATGAGCTGTTGTCCAGTGGCGCTGAGTGTTGCATCTTCCACATCATCGAGGGTACTCTGGTACTGGGCATTCCATACCAGAACTAGAGCTTGTTGACCACATCTGCAGCATCTGTTGGCACTGAACCACATGTTACCTTCAAGCTCACCTGTAGCATCTATTGGCACTGAACCACATGTTACCTTCAAGCTCACCTGTAGCATCTATTGGCACTGAACCACATGTTGCCTTCAAGCTCACCTGTAGCATCTATTGGCACTGAACCACATGTTGCCTTCAAGCTCACCTGCAGCATCTGTTGGCACTGAACCACATGTTACCTTCAAGCTCACCTGTAGCATCTATTGGCACTGAACCACATGTTGCCTTCAAGCTCACCTGTAGCATCT
>BEGY01000093.1:76982-95539 GCA_002335675.1 Chlamydomonas eustigma | reverse complement strand
CAAGCTCACCTGTAGCATCTATTGGCACTGAACCACATGTTGCCTTTCAAGCTCACCTGCAGCATCTGTGCACTGAACCACATGTTACCTTCAAGCTCACCTGTAGCATCTATTGGCACTGAACCACATGTTGCCTTCAAGCTCACCTGTAGCATCTATTGGCACTGAACCACATGTTGCCTTCAAGCTCACCTGTAGCATCTGTTGGCACTGAACCACATGTTGCCTTCAAGCTCACCTGTAGCATCTATTGGCACTGAACCACATGTTGCCTTCAAGCTCACCTGTAGCATCTATTGGCACTGAACCACATGTTACCTTCAAGCTCACCTGTAGCATCTGTTGGCACTGAACCACATGTTACCTTCAAGCTCACCTGCAGCATCTGTTGGCACTGAACCACATGTTGCCTTCAAGCTCACCTGTAGCATCTATTGGCACTGAACCACATGTTGCCTTCAAGCTCACCTGTAGCATCTGTTGGCACTGAACCACATGTTGCCATCAAGCTCACCTGTAGCATCTGTTGGCACTGAACCACATGTTGCCTTCAAGCTCACCTGTAGCATCTATTGGCACTGAACCACATGTTGCCTTCAAACTTGCATCTTCCTGGAAACTCAATGTGTGTCTGGAGTGAAGAATTGTAGCTCTACATGTTTTCTTCTTTTTTTCCAGGCTAAGACAACGAGCCCTGAAGAAGTAGGGAGAGCAACTGGGGAGTTGTGTACTGCCATGGCTGGGGTCAGGTATGTCTTTTGAGAGAAATATTGCAATATTCAGTACAGTCAATTACTATAGTTTCTTGTCAGGGTAGATGGGGTAAAGGCAAGGTCCCTGAACAACATAAATGCATAGGGACCACCTGCATATGATTTGGGAGTTGTCTAAATTCTGTGTGTTGGGTCAATCAATGTACATGAGATAGCAGAGTGGACTTATCTGGGGAATGACAAATGAGTTCCTCTATCATCTATCATCACATGATCCCTTTTCAGTACCTTAGCACTGACCTTACCCTCTGTTGTACATTGTTTTGCAGGTATGACATCATGCCTCCACCATTCAATGTTGAGGGTTGCACTCCCATTGCTCCCTACTGGGAGCTTTTCAAAGCCCACCATGCTGTGATGACGAGAGAGGTGTGTGTCTGAAGAAGAAGTGAGGTGTGAGAGGTGTGTGAGGTGTGTGTCTGCCAAGAAGCAGTTGATGGGAAAAGGAATCACACCTAAGAGTAATTCTCTGGCGGGAATTGCAATTTTTTTCTTAAGACCAGCTATGTTAATACTCATGAAGGACACCGCGGTAACAGTGTCTGACTTTGTTAATGCCACAAAATCATAGAACATGATATCCCACCAAGTCATTACTTATTAATAACATTTAGCAAATATTCGGAGCTGTTAAAACTTGAAAACTCAGCTCTGTATTTAAGGTATCATTCCTTCTCCGCCTAGGTGTTTTACAATGAGGTGGACACGAACCCAGGCTTCAATGTATGCCGGGAGGCCATTGACTACTTAGTGGAGCAGATCCGTGATATTGAGGTTCGCATGGAGGGATTCAAGAAGCTGGGTATGCCTGTGCAGTACATTCATGCTGATCTCCACTATGACAACGTCATGGTTGTAGGAGACAAGGTGAAAATAAAACACATTTTGTGTGATGTTACCTCTGCTACATCTGCGTAGTTACTCATTGACCTCTTCTTCATTTTCTCCACTTTTTTTAGTTTATGTCGTCTCCTTAAGACCATGCATGTCTTCTCTCCTCCTCCTTAGTAAAATGGACTCTCTCTCATTTGTCATTGAAGGAATATTGGTTCATGTCACTCAGGTCAGTGGTCTACTTGACTTTGAATTCTGCACTTATGACTGGCGCGCCATGGAGCTTGCTGTGGCCCTGTCAAAATATGTTGGGGAGGTGGGACTCAAAATAAGCCAATGATATCACCCCTTCAGTGTACTCAACATTGCTACACTCGTTACACTTCCTTTAATTACTGCGGAAGCCCTCATTCTAGCCTTTCAATTTTAAAACAATTGTAGTAGCAAGCGTCTCGAATGTCTATTAAATTTTTGCCTTTGAATTTGTCCTTCTTATTTCTGATGTTTAGGCAGAGCCTTTGCCACTCATTGAGCGCTTTGTTACTGGGTATGTCCAGAAAGGAGCCCTAACAGAAACAGAGATTGATTGTATCCCTGATATGATCAATTTACGCATCTTCTCTAATGTGGTTTACTTCACTGGGAGAGCCATTGCAGGTAACTAGCATGGCTTGTTCTCTTGTTTTCACAACAGGATTGAATGGGTACCTTCGGTAGATGTACAGGAACTGGTACAGATCCTGGAAGAATGTGATGTGTCTACAGTAATGAATTTAAGTAATTACAATGTCATCAATTGTTTCAGGAGAAGATGGCTTGGACAGCCTCACCAGCAGAGCTGGGACTTATGCAAAGAGGGTGAAGTGGGTAAATGCTAATATAGATGCCATCAAGAACACCATCAAGCAGAAGCTTAAAGTTTTAACATCTGTTTGAATGAAGATTCGTGATGAAATTGAAACGATTGTCAAATATGAAGGGTTTTAAGACGAGGGTTTGTGTTAGAAGGATTATATTACTTATTATTTCATAAAGGATAAGGAGATGATGCAAGGTAAGCATATAATATAAGGTCGCAGATCCTTGATTGAATGCGCTAACATCGAGTCCTCACAGAAGAACAAGATTGTGACGATTTAAAATTTCTTCAGCGATCTGAGGATGAATTTAACTTCAAATATCAAGACCTACCAAGGTACTCACCCTCACAAATTTAAATCAAGCGTGTACTAAACAGATCGAAGTTGCTGCAGAAAAAGCTCTAGCGCCTCTAAATCTGGGAGAGATTCAAAGCTGAACTCCAAAGGTAACATTATACCCAGGGATCAAAAACAAATTTTTCATGATTTTGAAATAGTTACCTCGATCTCCTCCCACGTTCGCAGCTAACGAATTGTTAGCCGCCCAGGACTTTTTTGCTGACTTCTCCATATCATTGGATGATCTAGAAGATGCAGCTCCTACTCCTGCTGTGAAGTTTGATACTGGACCTATCCTTGAGGTCATGACTACAGACAGCAGGAGCTTGAAGGCAGCACAGCTGTATGAACTTCCGGGATCATCTCCTGAGACAATAGAGGCACCTGATATGAACCAGAAACTTGCAAATCTTGGGAGTGCATGTCCCCAATCTACAGTAGCAGGGTCAGGCCCTAAAATATCAGATTTGTTGGACAGAAAGCAAGCTACTGAGTCATTAAATTTGAAGGCCTTCACTCCAATAAAGCAGCCAGTGAAGGACAAAAATCTGTTAAATAGAAATGTCACCATCTCAAAGGCAGGAAACCAGCACCCAGAGACAGCCGTTAAACAGGGAGGAGGGATGAAGGAGCCAGCCTGTTCAAGCGAAAGGAATGTGACAGTTTTTGTGGAAGGGCCGTCCCTTCAATATCCGAAATTGCCTCGTTTAGGAGACCTGAAGGAAGCTGTCTCAGGAGCTGTTAAGACTAGTGAACTGTCACTTAGCAAAGGCTCACTGCTCCCTGCCACTTCAAAATCCCAGTCCTCTGATTCCTGTCCCAAGAATCAAATAGATAAACCTGCTCTTCTTTTTATGCATCCTGCTGTCACTCAGCCTACAGAGAAGAACTGCCAACAAACAAAGCCAAGGAGCATAAATTCACACTACAGCCCCTCTTCATCTGCAATGCCCATTCTTCAAGGCACTGATGCATGTCACAAGCCAGAGACTGAGAAGCAGGAAAAGCTAACACCTCCCTCCTCAGCAGGTATCAAATCCCAACAAAAGGTTAGCATCCAACCCAACCGCCTTATAAATGCTGCTGGTGGTCAATCTGCGAAGATTGTCCTGCCTACCGCCCCATTACAAATGCAAAGTAAGGCTGATGTAGTACCGAATGTCCTAAATTGGCAAGTCATTAACAACCCAGACAATGACCAAGGGGGGAAAACCTCTCGAAGGAACTTAGCCCCAACAGATGTTTCTATTGCTAGTAGTACAGTGCTGGTGACCAATGATGTTATGAAGAGTGCAAACCACATGGATCTTAATAAGAGGTCACAAGAAGGCACATCCCAAGTTACAGAGGTGCAGCTGCCGTTTGTTCAGCAACAAAATCTGGACCAGCCTTTCAGTGCAGAGCTTCAGCCACAACTTGCTCCTCTGGTGGAAGGCTGCATGCAGAATCACTGTGAAGGCAGCAATGAGCTAGCAAAGAAGTCTCAGCAATGTGGTTCTATAAACAAAGATGTACAGTCCTTTCCTGGTCTTCAACTAGAAGCCATGCAGCCTAAATCAAACGTGCTTCAACCTCAATGTGCTGCAATAGAAGATGGAAACATGGAGCCAGCAGGTGTAGATGCACAACAAACAACCGATGTTCAGGTGCTAGTTCGAGGCGTTGAAGAAATGCATAAAGAGGACATGCAAGGGGTGGCAGAGGCATGTCCATCGCAATCATTGATGAACAAGCAGGCATTCATACCTGAGGTAGCTCACAGCGACCAATCTCTTCAACACCCAGTCAAAAGAGTCAGGCTTTTTGACCCAGATGATCCTGTGTCTGAAATTAATATACCTCCAAACTACATTGCTGCTGTACAAGCTTTGGAGATGGTAAGCTACGTACTGTTAGAGTGTGATGTCAAAGAGCTCTGCTAGTGACAATGAATGGGTATTTTCAAGGCTGTTTGTTCTCAAGCATAATCCTGCCTTGAAATTCTTGGGCATGTAGAAAATTGTGGAAGCCCAGCAATTGGAGGATGAGGTCATGGAGCTGCGGGTACAAGCAGTGGTGGCCAGTAATCGACTCTTGCTGACTGACAATCCTGTTGTTAGAGACAGAATCAAAGCAACAAGATCCAAAGCTATGTATCTTCAGCAGCAGCTCATTAGACCTCACGAGGCGTGATGACTGGAAATCTGTATCATGTGACTGCGATTAGAGTGATGAGGGCCCTTGCGGATCACTCATGTTACTTTTAGGTGTGATTATAGGCAGATAAGAATGGTCTAAAAGAGACGCCAATTTGAGTTTTAGGTATGTGTCCTTTGAAAACTCTGCAGTACTGCATGTAGTGCTGATTGGATTTTATCCCATGTCGACTCGTCCATGCGATCCCCACATTTTCAAAAACAATAGCGACAAAGGCTGCATCAGTTTGTACAGGCCCCGCTCATTCGTTCCCATTATGTGCCCATTTTGATCCCTATGAACTGGGACTCTGCAGAACACCTTAGCGTTGCGGCTAACTTGCTGACTGAAAATGAAAGAAATGAAAGTTTGTTCGTAAATGAGTTCCCCGACAATGAGGATGAAAGCGAGGAGCCCTGTGACGACAGCTTAACACTCGAGGAAATAAGGTAACATAGTGGCTGAATACATAGGAAGATTAAAAGTAATATGAAGATCTACTTTCACACTCCAATTCAAATCATGTTGCTTAGGCAAGCGCAAAGTCAGTTTGTGAAAGCCAGAGACTGGGAGCAGGTACAGTTCATCACAAATGATAACATGTATTAGTTGTTACGTTAACGATCATGCTTCATTGACACAGTTTCATACTCCAAGAAACCTTGTAATGGCCCTAGTTGGGGAAGTGGGAGAGCTTGCTGAAATTTTTCAAGTAAGCATTTGACTTTTTGAGTAGACCCTACTACATTGGAAGCAGTCATTCACTTGCTGTCCAACTTTGAGATTGTTCTTGCCATTACAAAAATGATTTGATGTACGCATTGGCAGTGGAAAGGAGAAGTAAAACCAGGCCTCCCAGAGTTCAAAGCTGAAGAGAGAGTTCATCTTGGAGAAGAGATCAGTGATGTGTTGTTGTACCTGGTGAGATTTAAGTTCATGCTGATTATTATGCAGCACTTCTATATCTGCCAGTATTATGTAGCACTTCTATATCTGCCAGTATTATGTAGCACTTCTATATCTACCAGTATTATGCAGCACTTCTATATCTACCAATATTATGTAGCACTTCTATATCTGCCAGAATCTACAACCCAGGATGATGTACGTAATTTGTACTTAGTAACTTGTTGCTTCATCTCTATCAGATACGTTTGGCAGATGTTTGTGGTGTCAATGTCAGTCAAGCTGTCACAGATAAGATACAGAAGAATGCACGGAAGTACCCAGCAGACAAATGCAGGTAAATTTGAAGTCCTTGTTGAATGTCAGCCAACAGTCATTGTAGACTGCCCTTGTTTCTTCAGTTTTACTCATGATCCTATTTGGCCTAGTAATTTGGCCTAGTAGTGTTCATTTGTTACAAAATCAAGTCCTGCATCCTATATAACTGACCACCCTATATAACTGACCATCCTATAACTGTGCCTTCATGATCTAATTCCTTACATGAGCGTAACCTCCACAGCTAGAGCGAAGGAGCACTGCTCCTTCTGATGTGCTTATGCTTCCCACACTTGTCCCACACATTAGTTATGATCAAGTTACTTCTCCGACTGGCTGATGCCCCCTTCTCCTCTTCATCTCAGGGGCAGTTGTGCCAAGTACACAACTCTAGGCAATAGTCTCCCATCCTCCTCAGCCCGCCCACGAGAGGTACCAGGCATCGTGGCAACACCTGCCATACCATCTTCTGTGGCAGTACCTGCTGCAGTGTGCACAGTCCTTAGTCCTTCCTCTTCTTCAGCACAGAGAATGTCCTCACAGGTCAATGCGGCTCATAGCCCTAATAAGTCTGGATCCCCTGTTTCACAAACAGGCAACCCTGGAAGCCTAGGTGCCTCAGGGGACACTCTGACCCCTTGCTTCACAACAACAAGCATGGGGAGTGCTGACGATGCAAGCAAAAGGAAAAGGTTCAAGGAGGATCAGGTATGAACACAAAAGAACAATGGTAGTTAAGGCTCAGGGTAATCTAAGAATAATGCTACATTCTTCTAGGATGCCATGCATGTCTTATAAGGTAGCTTCCTTTATTGCTGGACATAGAAAATTGTTTCAGTGCAGTGTGTTCAGACTTGTTAACCTTTGTGGTGCGCTTGCAGCTGGAAGCTTTGACTGATATTGCTGAGCAGTACAACTGGTCCCTCTCCTCGGTCACTCATGCGGACAGAAAGAGGCTGATGGTGCAGTATTGTATCACAAAGGTAAGCATTGTGATTGCCTGGTAGTGCCGTATGGTGTCATAGAGGTGACAAGATATGCAATGAGAAACCTGTAAATGTTACGGAGGGTGACAGAATGATTTAGCTACTGAATATGCTGTTACCATGTTGAAGTAGACATGTAAGAATAGAGAGGTCAATATGCCTATCTAGGCATCTTGTTCTCAAGACATTTTTCGCCTTGTAAGTGAATCAATCCTTCACTATAGAACTTTCATTATGTTGGAAACTCCCTGATGGGATAACTTCCGAAATGCGATGTCTCTAGAGGTATTAAACCTGCAAGGATACAGAGCAGCATGTAACTTAACTAACACTCTGATGCCTCCGAGCTTGCCAATCTCAGCAAGGACTTCAGATATTGGCCGTACTTGCACCAACAACCCAGTCAGATTGTTTAGTCCACACATTCTGACATGAGCTCCACTTCCTGTGTTATCAGGAGCGCATGCAGAATTTCTTCAACAACAGGAAGCCTAAAGAGATGAAGCGATTACGGCCGTCCCAGACCCTGAACCCTTCCTCAGACCCTACTTTAAGTCATGCACCTGGAGCTAGCTATCCTGTCACCTATCTTGACCTGTCTGATCCCATCCCTGGCAACCAGCCTGATGTGTCTTCACTCACAGCAGCGGCAGAGAGCATTGTTCTAGAGCTGCAGCAGCATGTGGCAGCAGCTGCTGCTGGCTCCTCATCCATGCAAGCTTTGCTCAACGGTGGTAGCAGCAACCAGGCATGCAACACTTCAGCCCCCTTACAACCTTCATCCATTGAGCCTGTATCCTCCCCTGCTGTTGAGGCATTAACCGATGCATCCCCACATCCTATGCAGCACCAACCCCTTTTAATGGTTCCCGGTGTTCCTACCCTGCCTTCAACAAGCTTGCCTATGGTCATGCCAGGGGCAGGCCCCCCCCAAATGCTTATGGATATGCAGCAGCAGATGCAACAACAGATGCACCATTTCCAGATGATGCACCAACAGCACATGATGCAACAACACATGGTGCAGCAGCAGGCCATAATGGAGAGTCTGCATGCTCAACAACAACAGCGCTGATGGCAGATCCTAACCCTCTTGCCTAACAGAGCGTTATGTTTTAGATTTAGAATATTGTTTGTATGGTGTGTGTGTACATTGTTCGCAGAGTTATGAGTCCACTGTTGAGATAGCTTTAGGCAATTTTTGCTTTTAAAATGTTCAGTAGGCATCGCCAGCAGTACCTATGTGAAAATAATAAAACTCAGCTAGCTGTCAGGACAATATTAAGGAGAAATCGGCAGTTAAGGTCTACAATTAATGCGTACTTGAAATGGATTAGGATTGAACAAACAAGGGGCAAAACCCAAAGAATTCAGAGCTTACATTTAGCAAGGAGTGCAAATATCATTTTTCTTTCGAAATAATGTGAGTAACGAGGTGTTGAGCCAATGCTTAACATATCATGACATGAGGCAAATCAGTACGAAATTACTTCCAATGTCCATGATGCACGTCTCTGCTTCTGGTGCAGGTCACGTAGCCTGTTGGATTCTAGAACCTAGGCAGAGTTGTTGAGCCATCCGTTCGCATATTCTAAGCCACTGCCTAAGGAAGTTTGTCTGCTTAATGGATCTAACTGATTCTAGTTGTTTTCAACAAGAAGGCGTTGGTATCATTTCTCCTTCCTTAACCCCGACAGAGTTGATCCATCCATCTGCAAGGTCAGCGCCACAGCCTCAGGCTCTTGCCCCGGAACCATAGACACTGAGAGCTCTGCCTTGCTGCTAGGATGATGCTTCCTAATACGCCACTTGAGGACTTGGTCTTGGATCCATGCTTGCCCTATGTTGATGAATACGGGTATGCCAACCTGCATAATAGTGGTTTCATCACTTTTTGATGGATACCAAGGATGCTAGGACACACTTGTTGCAGGACAAGAGTGCAGCGCGATGCGCAAGGGACCAGATCAAGCTCTCATTCCTGCCATCTAACCTGTGCCTTTCAATGGTAACCAGACTCATGCATGCTCACCATGACTGTGAAAAGGTACGTCCCTGGCCTCCCTTGGAATCTCTGATCCAGAGACAAGGTGAGCTGCTGCAGAGCTGGAATGTTGATGTAGATGACTAATCCTACAATGAGCCTAGCTGTCACTACGTTGATGACCCAGAAACAGACCTGGATGGCCCATTTTCGGTAGCTAGGGGGGTCTCCATAGTTTCCAATCTCTACTAATGCATCCCACCATGGCTTCTCATAATCAGTTGATCCCCAGTTGTCCCTCCCTTTCTGACTGTAATGCCGAGCCAAGATGTTGGTGAGCTTGTGAAAGGAGATGGCCAGAGTGATCCCGAGGGAGCAGTCAGCGAAGTACACCTGCAGAGAGAGGAAGATCTTACACATACATCAAGGTAGGCAATGATTACATCTCTTGACCCCAGCACAATTTATCGTGAATATGTGAGCAATTGAAAAGAGCACAGGAACACGCAAGTATCAAAATTCAGTTGCGGAAACAATGGGACACAGATTCAACTTTATATTCACTGATTCATTACATACATTTCCTCCTAGCATGCGTAACAACCTTAAAGCAATTAGTGTGCTGGTATAATGTTGTAGTAAAATACTACAGCATGCACTCCGCTTGTTCAATGAAAACTGCTTTTGATCAAATAAGACGTGCTTGTATGTTTTACTGTGCATGTTGAGTAGCATGGAGCTTCACCATCACACTCACATTACATTTCAGCTATGACAAATGCCATTGTAAATTACTAAAAAGCACTTGCTACATTCAACGACATCAGCATCATGACTTAACACAAAGCACCAGCCACAGTCAATGACATCAGCATCATGACTTAACACACAGCACCAGCCACATTCAATGACATCAGCATCATGACTTACCACACAGTACCAGCCACATTCAATGACATCAGCATCATGACTTACCACAAAGTACCAGCCACATTCAATGACATCAGCATCATGACTTACCACAAAGTACCAACCACATTCACTGGCACCCTGTGAAGCTCTGTGAGCAACCATTGCCACAATCATCCCCACTGTATGACCTGCAGCTCCACTACAGGCTTGCTTCAGGATGTCCAGTAACCATATAATCCAAGGTCGTTTGGGCCGCTCCCGATGTCTGAGGATGCAGTAAATATTTCTTTACATGTGTCTACACTATAGTCTATATGGGTAGATAGTATTGGTCTCAGTGGAGCACTAAGGAGAACGGGAGAAGGGATCATTACATTCGGTGAAAGGATGGGTGAGGGTTGGATCGGAGAAATTACAATAATGAAGGCAAGAAAGAAGGAGTGAATGCAGGTTACGATCCAAGAGCAACCATACCAGGGAAGTAGGACAACATTGGTGTGGGAAAGCTGATCATTTAGAGAAAATGATGCATGGGATTGACAGCAGCCCGTGATCAAGGCAGATGCTCAGGGACCATCACAGCAAAGACATGCTTATTACATAGAGTGATTGCCCAGGAAACTAAAGCGAGGTGAATTACAGCTGAAATCATGCACCACTGATAGCATCTATACAAAAAGCATGGGAACATACCGTTTTATGGTCAATGCGGTGATCACTACGGCTAATAATACTAGTTGAGCTGACATTGCGACCCAACCAGAGATGAGCATACATTCTTTTAAGGTTCCAGACGACGCTGATTCAACTTTTGAGGCTTGCAGTACTGGTGACGGTGAAATATTAACAATAGATGGTCTATTGTACAATGTCGCTGCTGATGAAGTACTGACATTGCTAGACTCCATGGTGAGCGCTCGTAGGACTTACGTGCCCATCATCTCTTGAGCCAAGAACTCTTATGGATCTGAATAAATTGTGTCTATGTTTGATGTCTAGCACAGAATGCATTAGTTTCCTGCGTCATGGCCTGTGAGTACGAGGACCTCTTCCACACTTCTCATACCAGGATTCGTCACAAGAGATTCTCGCCCATTGACAATAGATTCTTATGCCGTTTCTTTTTTCACATACGGCTTGCTACTAACTTAGGAAAAAACTTAGACTGCTGCTTTTGAAACTCTATCGTGCAGCCGTTGTGTGTCAATCAAGCTGTCATGAATCTGGCTGCACTCTTTGTTCATATATGTCCTAATGCCCCTTGTCTTCAGCTTGACTGTTGAGAAGTAGACATTACAGAAAATGTCCTTTATTCATAAGCTTGCATTGGGATTTATAGGTGAATGGTTTTATGAATATTCTTGCGTAAGAAGATGTAGCCCTTGACCGTCGTGTCCGTGGTTTGCTACTTAGTAGTTCGGCCACGAACTTCTTACAGCTCTCGTTTTTGCATGTTTGAAGAAACTTCTGTACTGGATTTTGTGTATACCAACTGCATTGGGCCGGCCGTTTCAGCCTCTGCATGCAAGTTCTTTGTATTTGAGACCCTACTTGACAGACCTGGTTTCTTTTTCCCTGTGTTGACAGAGTATAAAAAGTGTCATGGTAAATATAAGTCTCACAAGGAGCCAGCTATCCCTGAGGAGAGTGTTGGAAAAAATAGTCCCTCTGACCTCAATCATGAGGAGGACTTGATGAAGCAAAGCAATCCCTTTGAGCGGCCAAGCCAAGTGTCTATGGACAGCTACTTGAAATGGCTGCAAGCGCAAAATACTTTTAGCACTATAGGGCTGGTGAGTGACTACAGATTGCACCGTTTGATAGTTGTTGCTAAGTAAACTGTGCACGTTGCCACTGCATAGCCATGACTTCTGTCCCCTCTGTCGGCGCAACTCTCCAATTACATCCTTGGCGCTGAAATATGCTGGTTTTGGTAGCTGGTGATGTAATATCTCATTGTTGGGTGTTGATGCAGTAACGTGTTATTTGGTAGCTGGTGATGTAATATCTCTTTGTTGGGTGTTGATGCAGTGACGTGTTATTTGTTTGTGTATGCAGAGCATTGCCTCTGGCGATGCATTACTGCTAAGATGTGAGCATTGGTTGGAAGCAGCTGATGAGCATCATCGACATGGCAGCAATCTCAGACCCTACTTTGACTACTGGTAACTCTTAAACTTTGACTACTTTGACTACTTTGACTTCTGGTGATTCTTAAACTTTGAGCATTCTTTTTATGCATTGTATCATTCCTCCTAATGCAGTGGGAGGCGTGTCTGAGTGGAACACATATTTCAAATGTTTTAAAGCGCTCAAAAATTTGTGTCCTCAAAATGCAGGTCTGAGTATGTCAGTGGGTATCCCAGACCTTTAGAACAGCTACCAACAGTACAACAGAATGAAGGAGGCGCATGTGAAGAAAGGTGTGGAGAAGCATCTACATCTGCGCCCTCTCATGATAGATCGCCCTCGGTTGCAACCAAAGGCAGACACCTTAATCCTAGTGCCAACTCTCAGCAACGGAAAGTAGCAGCTTCTGCTGCTGCTGCTGCTGCTGCTGCTCAGTCCAAGAAGTGGCAACCTGCTGGGGGCTGGCAGAAGGTGCTGGAAGCTGTGGCAGCCTCCTCCATACTCATGCATGGCATTAGCAGTGCACCTGTGTCTCTGTCATCCTCTCCCAAGGCCAGCATCAGCGGGTCTTTGGAGGGTGTGGGTTTAGGGTTTGAGCAAACAATGACAGTGGCGTCTACTGGCAAGACAATGTTGTCAAGTAGGAGCAGCAGGTATGGACGGGGTCATGGCAGATGCCGGCAGGTCCCTGACCAACTCATGAAGAATCGCTCTTGCCTCAGTACCATGCATCCCAGTCTGAGCGTGGGAAGGAATTTACAAGAAATGGGGGTCCCGCTGGAGGGTATGGGATTAAATGTAGGCATAGGCCTGAGGGGAACGATCCAGAAGGATGTGCACAGACATTCCTACAGTTTGGGGATGGGAGACGGTAGTGTGAAGAGAATCAATGGTGTAGTTAAGGGCCTTAGCGAGGCGAGCATGTGTGGGTTGCTAGGTCAGGAGGTGAAGGCTGATGACAGCAGTCACCTTGATGAGCCCACATTAACAGCACGGGATGATGGTCTTGAGGAGGCAACACAGAGTGAGGAGGAGGAGGAGGAGGAGGAGCCCATGGGGTTTTCTGAGGAAGAGGAGGTAGCTGAAGTGGTTGGGGACCCTGTAGCTGACAGCCCTGATGTCTTCTGCTTGATAGAGGATGAGAGGCAGGGTGCAGGATCTGGAGAAGCTTCAGGATCTGTCATGGGGTATAGTGGTTCAGGATCTGGAGAAGCTTCAGGATCTGTCATGGGATATAGTGAGGACATGGGGGAGATTGAGTTGCTTGCAGACTCCCCGGGTCTCTTGTCCTCCGCCGAGTACTTGGCAGGCAGCTATGAGGCAGACATGTCCCTGACTGTAGCTGATCCCAGTAATAACTTCTTCTTGTGGCTGGTAAGATTGAGGATCTCACGCCTGTACGTGCCTCGACCCTGGAGCGATGCTCCTGTCGGCAATCAGTATATGCAATGTTCTTGTAATCAGGGCATGAATTGTTCTTGTAATCATGATATGCCATGTTCTTGTAATCAGGGCATGCAATGTTCTTGTAATAAGGGCATGCAATCTTGAAGTCCAATCAAATATTTCTGTTATCTCCTTTCATGTCCTGATTGTCAACACACTATCTTCCCTCCTTCATACAGGACCATTGTCAGTACTCTATCTTCCCTCCTTCATACAGGACCATTGTCAGTACTCTATCTTCCCTCCTTCTTACAGGACCATTGTCAGTACTCTATCTTCCCTCCTTCATACAGGACCATTGTCAGTACTCTATCTTCCCTCCTTCATTCAGGACCATTGTCAGTACTCTATCTTCCCTCCTTCATACAGGACCATTGTCAGTACTCTATCTTCCCTCCTTCATACAGGACCATTGTCAGTACTCTATCTTCCCTCCTTCATACAGGACCATTGTCAGCACTCTATCTTCCCTCCTTCTTACAGGACCATTGTCAGTACTCTATCTTCCCTCCTTCATACAGGACCATGGGGACGGTCGATCATTGGATCTAGGGGACCTTCCTGGCGGGGTGTCAAGATCTAAGCTAGAGAGCGAGCGTGTCCGCTACTTGACGCCCAATGAGCTTCCTAACTATGAGGTTGTAGTTGAGCGCAGTACAGGTCTGCTGCTGTATAAGGCCTCTGGACAGCTGCTGCACACCTTCGGCCTTGTTTCTTCAGGAGGCGCCATTGAACATGCGGAACCCTCCAAGAAAAAACTTATTGTGTCTCTTCCTGGAAACAGCGAGACACAGCTGGAAGGCAGTGCATGGGACTCGTTTGTGCAGAACTCTGCAGAGGCTCTTGTCCCCACCTCTTCATCATCTACTCTGGATGTGCCCTTGTCCTCTAGGAACTCAACAGTGCACGAGGCTCTTGTCCCCACCTCTTCATCATCTACTCTGGATGTGCCCTTGTCCTCTAGGAACTCAACAGTGCACGAGGCTCAACATTCCTCAGCTGACGCTGATCCCAAAGCCTCGACCTCAAAAGTAGATGAACGTGAGAGCCCTTTGAATCAACAAGATGGACATCCTTTGCCAGAGGGACCTCAAGAGGAGGTCAGAGACACCACAGAGGCAGGAGACTCCAAAGTGGACGATGCCTCCAAGGAGAGTACAAAGTGGATTTGGGTCGTAGGTTCGAGCGGGAGACTCTATGTACATCCTAAAGTCCGTGGGAAATTCCATCACTCAAGCTTTGTGCGTGGATCTGTGGTTTTAGCTGCAGGAAGTAAGTGCATATAACTTAGCTGGAAGAAGGAATTGAATACAACTATGCACAGGGGCCCGCCCTTATTGCTTGCTTACATAGCGGTGGCTGGTATTGTATTGGAAATGTGTTGTTTTTGTGGCAGAAGGATTGGAGCATGTGAGCATATATATGTGTGTTATCCCTTGAAATGGTATGTTTCTGACTTTTGTCTGTTTGTTATATTTTTGTCACAATGTTATCTTTATACCAACAGTCCTAAACATACAATTCTGATCAGACTGACTGCCCGTTGCGTGGCCTCAAAGCTTTCATGCACCCTCATGTACCCTCATGTACCCTCATGCACCCTCACAGATATGCTGGTGCATCATGGCCGCCTGGTGGGCTTGACTGCTGACTCAGGGCACTACTGGCCACAGCCAGGGCATTTCCGTTGGTTCTATGACCGCTTGGACCAGCAAGGAGCTGACCTGTCAGCATTGCAAGGATTAGATTTCACAACAAAACACTAATGCCTGCTTTCATGGATAGAGTACTGAACATAATCTGTGATTTGTGACACCTACAAAATCCTAGCATGATGGGCAGAGAGAAACTTGTGTAAGAAGTAGACTCGGTGTAACTGTGCTCTGGCTTACTCAGGGAGACTGTGTGGATGTCACTGATCTGTTTATGACTTTATGATATGTCGTTAGTCTGCTACCTGTCGATCTAGTACAAGTCTGAGCCAATCTCCCTCTTTATGGAGATTCGTCAATGTGAGCCTAAGATCTACTGGATCTATTGGATCAGTGATAGAGTGAAATGTTCATATGTAGCTGATGATGAAGCTTGTCAAACAACGTAATGGGAATGATGGAATTCTACATTATCATAATAGCCTCTAGTGAGCTTGCTTTCTTACTTACATATTCCACTGATTGCTAGAGTAGGCCATGATTATCAATCCTCACACAGTGCTGATTGCTCTGATAGAGTAGGCCATGATTATCAATCCTCACACAGTGCTGATTGCTCTGATAGAGTAGGCCATGATTATCAATCCTCACACAGTGCTGATTGCTACAGTAGGCCATGATTATCAATCCTCACACAGTGCTGATTGCTCTGATAGAGTAGGCCATGATTATCAATCCTCACACAGTGCTGATTGCTAGAGTAGGCCATGATTATCAATCCTCACACAGTGCTGATTGCTCTGATAGAGTAGGCCATGATTACCAATCCTCACACAGTGCTGATTGCTAGAGTAGGCCATGATTATCAATCCTCACACAGTGCTGATTGCTCTGATAGAGTAGGCCATGATTACCAATCCTCACACAGTGCTGATTGCTAGAGTAGGCCATGATTATCAATCCTCACACAGTGCTGTCATACACTTGATTTAAAATTATTCAAAATCATATAAATTATAACAATTGGCAGCAGGACCACATCCCTTACCTTACAAGGTCAATACTCAACGTTCTTATCCCAAGTTCTATTCAGATATTTTGTCCTCAGCTGTCTAGCAGATTGCATAGTTATAATTCAGCTAGGAATCGTCTCGGTGAAGGTTATGAAGTGAGTTCTGATCACAGGATGAAGAGGAGATCCCACGTCTATGTCCAGCATTTCATTAGTAAAGCAAGGTAGAGCAGTCTCGTAGTCCAGGATGCCTTCTAAGTGCAAATTCACAGCAGGCTCCTACAAAACGCAAATGATGTTTGGGGCAAGTGCAATGTCAAATGAGGCAGGGATACCATCCGTCCACACTTTTTACAGCAAGCTGATCACTGTTCTGATTAAAAATCCCTAACCCAAACACAACTACACAGCGAACAACTAGGGCAGTTATTAGAGTTTGGGCTTCAGCTTTTGGGCTTTGGAGTTCAATATATCCTTCCTAGGAGAAGAACCTCTCATGAGTTGAATGCAGAGACAACCAGGCGTGATACTTGCCTGCAGCAGAGTTTGCATGTTCCTCAAGTTGGATGGATAGCGGTCTGGATACTCCACTAGGAGCAGCTTTGACACACCACGGCCTTCATCCTGGGTGGTGGTCTGAACTAAGTTTGGCACTCTTGTGACAGAGGGTTCACCCATCTCTCCTGAGAGATCAGGACCCAAAACATTAGCAGTATTTCCTTGGCCAGCTCGTGCAGAGAGTGCACTCACTACCCGAGCCAACATAGGTACTGAGAAATGCTCATAAAGCACGTCCGTGGCAAGGATAAGGTCAAACCTGAGTATGTAGGGTTAATGTTAGGTTGGACAGATGGCCAGGGTTACAAATGCAGATCATGGAAGATGTTTAATGCATCAAAAAGCATGCATGGGATTGGTCATTGCCTGCAACTTCTACGATAACAATGGATCCGACTTGATACCCTCTTTTGGAAAGGAATATCTCGCATACATTTCAACCACATTGGAGATGTGTATCTCGCATACATTTCAACCACATTGGAGACGTGTATCTCGCATTATACATTTCAACCACATTGGAGTGTGTATCTCGCATACATTTCAACCACATCCACCTTTTCCTGCCACTAAGGCACTTAGGCCGCTCAGCAACCTCTCAGCCTCAATGTGTCTTCACCTGCCAAGTAAATGTTCTGGTACTGGCTGTGACCAGTCCAGCAGCTCACAGCTAAACAACTGTTTATGTTGTCCAGGACTTGATACCACATCTTTCCCCTCAATGACGGCCTCCGTCTCCCTCACAACACTTCTGAAAAGCTGCAGAGACACAGGAGCTCCTGGCAATTGTGCGCATGGGTCATGATTACCAAAGCTAAGGGTTTCAGAGCCAGTGGGCACACATCTTGTGACCTCCATTGATGGCTGAGAGCTGCTTTCCAGTGCAAAGCTCAAAGCATCTTGTTTCAAACCACTACCTGTCACAATGGATGCCGGCTGCAGCACACCACTAGCCTGGGCACTGAGAGCTGCACAACGCAAGGCAAGTGGCTCCCGATCTGTAACTACCACCTCATATGCCCCTGAGGTGAGTGAGTTCAGTGGGGCAAGTCATCCTTCCTCACTAACAGTAGTGACATTCAAGTAAATCATGTATCTGCCACAGCATGATCCATATCTATCCGTCAAGTGGCATCCCACACCATCCCACACCAGCGCGACATGAAGGACAATGCTGCCGCTATGCCAGTGGCCCTAACAACAACACCTTACCTGACAATGCTGCCGCTATGCCAGTGGCCCTGACAACAACACCCTACCTGACAATACTGCCGCTATGCCAGTGGCCCTGACAACAACATCTTACCTGACAATACTGCCGCTATGCCAGTGGCCCTGACAACAACACCCTACCTGACAATACTGTCACTATGCCAGTGGCCCTGACAACAACACCCTACCTGACAATACTGCCGCTATGCCAGTGGCCCTCACAACAACACCTTACCTGACAATGCTGCCGCTATGCCAGGGGACCTGACAACAACACCCTACCTGACAATACTGCTGCTATGCAAGGAGACCTGACAACAACACCCTACCTGACAATACTGTCGCTATGCCAGGGGACCTGACAACAACACCTTACCTGACAATGCTGCCGCTATGCCAGTGGCCCTCACAACAACACCTTACCTGACAATACTGCCGCTATGCCAGTGGCCCTAACAAC
>BEGY01000093.1:46098-75907 GCA_002335675.1 Chlamydomonas eustigma | reverse complement strand
GCCGCTATGCCAGTGGCCCTAACAACAACACCTTACCTGACAATACTGCCGCTATGCAAGGGGACATAACAACAACACCTTACCTGACAATGCTGCCGCTATGCCAGGGGACCCAACACCAGCACCAAGTTCAATCACTCGCTTTCCTTTCACTAAGCTTGGGTTCCTATAATTTGTCGGGACACATGCTACTGTTCTCAAGAATATGTGTCAAGCTAATATTTGTGCATGAAAAGGGTTGCTGATGGCAGCCTATGCACAGCAGGCGCAGGTGCCTTGCTTGCTGCCTGACGGCTGGAACTTACACAGCTCTGGGACAGACAGGAGAAATTACAGCCATATAATCTGTGAATGTTGCGTTTGTATTACATTATTTATAGCTTCTTCTTCTGCAGCAGGTTCTGGTGCATCATCAGCATTGCAGAATGAGAACGGCTGTACAAAGATGACACAAGCAGCATGACTCAACAAGCAAGTTTTTGCTGAGGATGGTGATTGGTCACCTGAGAATGTGATCTGCTAATGCCAGTCCTGATGGCCAAGGTCGGCACCAGAAGGGGTCCTTGTCACGCTCTCCTTTTGCAAGGGCAGGAATACACCTCTCAGCGTAGGCCTTCATTTAATTGCTCTGAAACATGACAGATGCTTTGTTTTCATGGAAGGTGCTGGACTTGCTTAAGGCACAAGCTGTGGGCATACCTTTCCTCAAATACCAGAAAGTAACGCTATTTATGTTGGCAGGCCCAATCAATGTCAATATCACTCCTTGGATGGCCAGCTGCTGTTGCCATAAGCGAAATGCATTTCGATCAGGTTGGTCATCACCTGCGGGAATGGAGGCCTCCCCCAACTCTAAGCAATTATCCAGGAGCTCCCCAACTGCTGGGAATGAGTCAAAGCTGCAAAGGAACAGTCAAGACCTTTTCACACCTAAAATGTCCCTTCTTGGACTGTTCAAAATCTTCATGCATTGATCCATATAATCCTATATGGGTATTCAGGGTAACGTAAAACTGACTCTGGTGAGAAACCAAGGAAAGAATCATCGTGCTGCTTGCTGCTTGTCACTGAGCACTGTGGCCTTTGCTGTGATATTAGAGTTTTAAGGCTATTTGTATGGATTTGTCGAAATAATCTCCGACGATCATGAACCCAGAATCTTGAACGTGAATATCTTAAAGAAAACGTCATAAAAGACGAGAGCAAATCTAGATATTTACATATTCAAAATATATGTTAAAGACGTCAAGCTGCAAGTCTAATGAGACTCGAGTAACAGTAGTTACAGCCAGATCACCTACCTATCTGAGCTGAGGAGAAACCAATCTAACCGCCTGTGGAGAATTATTGCAGATAGATGTATGCGGGCTTTGAGGATTAATGCACAATGTTCTGGGTTCTGAAGAAACATTTTCCTGTCATCTCATCCTTATGTCTCTCCATCTTCGTTATCCAAAAGTTGTTTGCAAGAAAAAGACGCTTTAATGGATTAGATAGTGCGCTTACGTAACTTTGACAAAACTCCATGTCTTCGATGGCTAGCACATTCTAACACTCTTCTACCTTGCAGGTGTTATCTCCTATTCAGCATGCTTGATTGCAGGTAGGAATTCTTCCTGCACCCACCTCATCAGGCATGAACACATTTGTTTGACCCTCCTCAGATTGTCTCATCCAACATATTGTCACAGACCAAATGAAATTGAGAGTGCATATGTTTTCTTTTTCGTCACAGCCATGAGGGCTGAAGAAACCATTCTGCCAGATGCCTATATCCAGGATCCCCTCGCAGCTATACTGGCTGGAGACAGGGTCATGAAGCAGTACAGAGTGAGATCAAAACCCTGTACCCAGTCGAGGATTAAGGGAGTAGATAACGCAAGATGTGAACATGTTCAATGTTCAGATTGAGTGGAGATAATTGTAAATTTGGGAATACCTGTTTTTAGCCTTTAGGTTTTAGGTTTTAGGTCTTTAGCTTTTGCATCTGTGAGGCACCACTATAGGATAGTGCATGTCCAGCTCCATATCTCCTATGTATGTGTACAGCTGTGAAGAACCAAGATTTGTCCCAACTTTAGCCGATCATGGTTTCTGATCTTTAACCCTGAACCCTATCCATTGATAAGGCATTTAAACGTTTAAGGCTGGCCTCTTCAACAAATGAGCTCAAGGATAGTAATAATCAGCAGGACAGCCAAGCAGCACTTGTGGAAGGAGATTCCAAACTTCGTGGTATCAACAACGTCATTCTCAGAACGCTGTATTTTGATGATGGCATCATGATGGTCCTAGGCAAGCGGCCCTCATCTGTATTCACTGCCATCAGGGCAAGCCTAGGCAGTACCAATTGCAAGCAGGTAGCTGGATATTTAAGGGAATGATGAGTTCCCCATATATGCTAGTCACCATTTAAGGGAATGATGAGTACCCCATATCTGCCTGTCTCCATTTGTTGACTCGCTCGTCGAACATGAGTTTTTATGATTGGTTAATTTATGAGACCTGAAGGTGGCTAACTTGTTGGTCATTTGCGTCATTGCTGAAATATGTGTCAGGCTCAAAAGCCTGAAGCCTAAGGATAAAAAATATTTGTAGAGTCTCAAAAATGCTTGCTACCTTTCATTATGTCTCCTCACTTAACATATCATGCCATTGGCATCTGTCCCTCTCTTACTATCGTCTACTTCCTACCTACCTACCTACCTACCTACTGCTATCTCCAATCTGTCATGTCAGGTTGTCCTTCTAGGATCTGGTATGGACAGCCGGCCTTGGCGGTTACACTTTCCTCCTGGGGTGACCTGGTTTGAAGTGAGCACTTGTAACAAAACAGCTCAAAATATGCATATGTAGCATATGCAGGACGATTAAAGTACCGCAGCCAGTTCATTATCTGTAAAGTGCGTAACAGCAGATCATGTGAAGTGTGTAACAGCAGATCATGTGAAGTGTGTAATAGCACATCATGATCTTGTTGAGTACGCAACAGCAGATCATGTTGCCTCTGAGCTCAGGTAGGGTTTCCTTTATCTGCAGGTCGATCGCCAAGATGTACTGAAAGCTAAAATGGATCTTCTTCGCAAAGCAGGGGCTGCATTTACCCTAAACCCTGGCTCAACCACACAGTTAAAGGGTACACGGTTTCCCCTTCAATGCCAGGAATGGAAAGGTGATCAATTGCAGTCCCTAAATGGCTCTAAGGTACAGAAACATTTTGTAATGATCCTTGCCTTCTCCATCTGTGCTCCTAATACTGTCCATCTGTGCTCTGTTGCACTCAGGTGTCTCGCTTGATCTTCAAGTCCAAGGATGGAGTGCACATTTGTTGCAGAATGGGTTTGATCCAGAGGTGCCCACATTATGGGTATTGGAAGGGTTGTTGTATTATTTAGAGCCAGACGCTGTTCCTGAAATTCTGAAGGTAAGATGAGTTGGAGCACTCAAGCCTCTTGCTGATGGAAGAAGCTCACAATCTTCACATTTAATTTACACACATGAGAGAGCCCATTCAGCTGTTTTTGATTTTGATGGCTGGTAAAGATGAAAATCTGATTCTTCAATAGCCTCCGTGCATCCCCTTTATTTTTGTCTTGTAACAGTCTTGACTATCCCTGATTTAGATAGACACACCAAAGAAACCTCAGTTTAACTAGACTGTAGAAACAGACCTCACTTAACCTCTGTCCTGTATGATGAGCAGGAAAGTGCTAGGATCTCTGCTCAAGGGAGCGTTATGTTAGCATCCATTTTTAGCAGAGAGTTCCTAGAGGTGATGAAGAAGAAAGGGGCTTATCAGAACAGAAACTCCATCGCAAGTGAATGGAAGTGGGCATGTCCAGTGGAACCTTCTGAGGTAAAGTTCATACCTACATATGTTGAGTGGTTTCGGTATATTGTCTGCAGACTCCTGATGTAAATGTTTAAACATTAAAAAATCTGTTTATTTGCAATGCATTAAGTTCCATTATGATTGTCTGTTTTCAGTATTTTGGTGGATGCGGCTGGAATGTGCTAAGCAGTCCTTCTTGGACTGAGGCTGCTGAGATGTATGGTTTAAAAGCTATCATAAGAGCATCCACAAAGTCAATGCAATCATCTGAGAGTCAACAAACAGTGGCGAGCACGGAACATGCAGCTGAGGAACCTGTCACAGTAGAAAAACCTAAAAGAAATGTGATGTACATAACTGCAGTAGTTCATATTTGAGATTTGATGCTAGGTAGTAAAGATCAGGCGATTACCGGTATGTTGTTTTTTTGATACCACGGGATTGCTGATTTCTCAGTTCTCTCACAGTTACTACAGAATGGAATAAGAATTTCACATAATTGTGATTAATGTTGAAATGTGGAAATGAGGGTACATCTGACGTCGATCCTCCAACACAAACATAGTAACATTCTGTTCACATGCGTACCTCAGCCAGCCACGGGGCTCGAGGCTCGGTGCAGGCATCAGCTTGTAAATCGAGCCATATGGCCTTGACCAGGCGCCATCTTCTTGCTGAGTCTGGTGTGGCCATGACAGCTTCAATGTTACTTCCTTCAGTTCATGGTATTTGTTACACAATTTTGGAGGACAAAGACCCATCTTACACCATACTCACCACACGTCTTGGGTGCAGGCCATGCGAATGCAGCTGAAGGTGTTAAGTCGATTTATGATTACTCAGCACCGATGTACGAGAAAGAGGTGACTATTGATTTCATCGCCATGAAATTTCTGGTCGTTAGGCATGCTACCTAGTTAAGCCTTTCAAACTCGTAGGTTTCTATGTCCAAATACAAAGGCGAAGTGCTGGTGATCGTAAACGTTGCCAGTGAATGACCCCTGCAGAATGTGAACTACCCAGGTGGATGTTGCCCTTTTCTCTTGCACAATATTGTTGATGTTCATATTAGTCCTTCTCATTTCTCTCTATTCCTCATGAGGGTCTTTGCCTCTCCCTTTCTGGCTAGACACATCCATTTTAGCCTCTCACTTGCCTTTAACTAGCAAGCTTGCATGTCAGCTTTCCCCCTGTCGATGATAACAGTTGTACAGTCGTTCTCAATTTTGACATGTTTAAGGCTAGAAATGATAACTATTTAAGTGTCATGAAACATTTCCTTGTGACTAGAAATTGAGAAATGAGGATGCATAGACTTGAAGGGACATGACAATAATCCCAGGTTCTAACTCTGCCTCCATGTCTTTGTCCCATTGTGCAGGCCTGAGGACACTGTACGATAAGTGCGTAGGTCATGGGAACAGGTCATGGGGCAAAACCCTTAAAAGTCTTCTCCTGAGGCATTGTGTTCAATTGGGTTGTTTGCATGACCATGAAGTGCACACTTCAGTGAAAGTCTCCTAACCTCATCTCACTGTCAGATCGCATATCAGGCACAAAGATGTTGGGTTCACACTTTTTCACATTCCTTGTTAAGCACAAAGGTGATGGGTTCATACTTTTTCACATTCCTTGTTAGGTTCAAAGGTGATGGGTTCACACTTTTTCACATTCCTTGTTAGGTACAAAGGTGATGGGTTCATACTTTTTCACATTCCTTGTTAGGTACAAAGGTGATGGGTTCACACTCTGCGCTTTCTCTTGCAACCAGTTTGGAGGCCAGGTGTGTGGGCTTGTGGTTTCTGTATGTAGGCGACAAACTTCATACATGTTGCCTCTATCCAAGACATAAGCAAGTTACTTGCATCCGGTAATGATCACATCATTTCCTCTCTATAATTGCTTGTAAGGATAGGGGTGAACATTCAGAGGCGATGATTCAGTATTCCTCTTAAGATGTGACATATCACTTTTTCCTGAAGTTCCTCCATTGTTGTGATGCAAGGCTCCAGGGACCTCTCAGGAGGAACGTGACTGGGCTATCCGCAAGTTTGGGTTTGAATTTGATGTGTTTGACAAGGTACTTGCCTAGGAGTGAGAACCAGTTCATGTTACTTACTTAAGTGACATAGCTTTTTTGTCAACCTCCGCAATCATAATTTACAAATGGTGCTGTAACACTTGCAAGTAAAGGGTATTCAGTCAGCTCTTCTCAGGAAAATCAAACTAGTGTGTTCGCTTAATTTAGCGAGGCGGAGTCTCATGATCATGCAGAGCAGACGCCTTACTTCCCAACCTGCCCTTAATCTTTCTCACTTATCGCATCGTTCGTTTGCTTCAACAACACTCCATCTTTTTCCTCTCATTATATGTTTGTTCTGCAATAGTGCTCGATCTCATTCCTCTCATGATGTTATGGTTCCCAAATTCATTGTTGTACTCCATCCTTACAGATTGATGTGAATGGTCCTACCGCTCACCCACTCTACAAGTACCTAAGAGCCAAGCAACCTAGGTCATTACCCTCCTCTTACTCCCGTCCAGGAGGTGACAGTATTGAGTAAGTACTGAGTCCCTACTGATTTCGTCAGGATGTCTCCTACTTATGCCGTTTTCATAATGAAAGATTTTGCTTATATAGGTTGGGGAGTTTGTTTGTCCCTGTTACAAGGCTGTCTTTGCAGTCCACACATCTCTTGCGACTCCATGCTATACAAGAGTGCATATGAATTCACTGTATGAGTGTAGGCTTGCTATTACACTAAGATGAAATGGTCAAGTGATACGCTGAGGTTGCAGCAGATCAAACCTCATTGCCCCATGCCCTGCAATCTGCAAAGCAGCATGTATGTTAACGGCATTGCCGGGCAAGCTACTTCTTCTTCAGTATGCTCATTATGTCTTCACACTCTGCTCAGGTGGAATTATGTCAAATTCTTAGTGGATCGAAACGGTCAGCCTGTCAAGAGGTTCGGATCTGCCTTTGACCCTGTTGACTTCCAGACTGATGTAAGTTCACAGCTGCCTTTGACCCTGTTGACTTCGAGACTGATGGAAGTTCACAGCTGTCTTCTGTATCCACTCATGGATGTAAGCAATTATGTAAATGTGAACTCAAATTCTTCATTTAGAGTCTCGGATTGGACTCATTAACTGGAGTTGCTCTGTCTTGAGATGTGGATCACAAGCTAAACATGCAGTCTTCTGCTCAGGTGCAACTTTTACTTGCTGGGAAACAGCCCTTGCCAGAAGAATGCATCATGCATCCTGGAAGGAAAGTGTGCAAGGTTGACCTTACCAGTGTTTAGAGCAAGTTTACATGTAAATGCGAATGAATGTTCTGTGCATGCATTGAATTACTTGTGATAGCTCTGAAGGAAAGCAGACTTAGTCTGTGCTTCTGAGCTTGATTTTAGTGAATGAAATTTCTTGTGTCCTCGAGATTTTCACAATCACTTCAGTAATTTCTTGTAGAGCTCGTGTAACATTTTTGGGCCTGTGCTACAAAACTTGTAATGATGGTGTCACTAAAGCGAAGCAATGTCTCACGGTACCCCATTAGTAATATCAAGGAAAATATTGTTTCTTCTCTGGATAGACATACGTCTATGTCTGGTTGAATAACAGGAGTGTAGTTGCCAACAAAAAGGCTGCCCAAACTTCTGATTCACTAGATTGGTTTCAGAATCATAGGGACCTGTAATGAAACAGGCAGACATGACACTAAATCCACTCGCAAGCACTCTATTCTTCTTTGCACTCTCTTAATTGAAAGCCAGCTGAAAGGCTACAGTCAGACCGAGGCCCTTTAGTCTAGCTCGTTGCGGAGGGCACTTAGTTCTCCCTGTTCTCAGCATCAGAAGCAGCCTTTGCAGCTACGAACTGAACGTTGAGGGAGGCAGCAGCCTTGAACCAGGCCAGCACAATGACCAGGAGGATGATACCCAGGTAAGGGGTGGATGCAGCCAGAGAGCCAAAGCCAATAATCATGAACTGCTGAATGAGGGCACCTCCAGACTTGCCTAGGGGGTTGCAAATGACATCAATAGCAGCCTTGCCCTTAGTCTTTACTTCATCGTCCAAAGGAATGTAAGCCATCTCTTTGCAGGGGTCGAACAAGGAGTACTTGGAAGACTTGGAGAAGATGTTCTGGGCAGCTCCAACCAGGACAGCAGCATACAGAGGGGTCAGGCCCCAGCTTGCCAGGGTGGGAGTGAGCACATCAGAGAACAGCACCAAGGAGAAGAAGATCAGACCGGTCAGCAAAAGCATGGTGGGGGTGATCAGTGCAGCCACTCCCCATCCAAACTTGGAGAAGATCTGCTTAGCCAAGATCATCATGGTGAAGGTGACAATACCAGTGGCAGTGGAGAAGTTACCCATGAAGGCTGAGTAGTCGTTGGGGTTGGGGAACTGGGCCTTGATCTTGGACTTCCAGGTCACCTCCACCAAGTTTATGGAGATACCGTAAGCAACCACAAGTGTGGCCAAGTCACGGATGTAGGGAGAGGCTGCCAGGAAGGTAAAGGACTCGCCGACGCTCATTTTGGATTTGACTTTTTTCTTCTTCTCACGCAGAGCCACCTTGGGCACAACCACCCTGTTCAGGCCATAATAGATGGCAGTAATGACCAAGCCGAAGCCCACAACCATGCCCATCATTCCGTTCAGAGACACACCCCATCCATCAACACCAGGGGGAAGATGTGCACGCACCTATCAAAGGTCAGAGATGCCATTCAAGTCGCATTGAAGGTAACTTCAGGTATCGATGAGACTGGACATTAACAGCTAGTAATTTATTATTTCATTTCTGGTATTTTAGTAGCAAAAGAAAAGATACTTACATCAGAGAAGTAGCGGACAGCTTGTCCAGAGAAGATCAGGGCAACGTTGGCACCCAGTCCAAACAGGGGGTAGAATCCCTCAGCCTCCTCCACAGTTGTGATCTGGTTTGCAAAGCCCCAGAAGAGCACGGAAACCACCACAGATCCCCACAGCTCAGCCATGACGTAAAACAAGCAATAGGTCCAGTTGCGCAGAATGGCAATGGGTCCAGCGAAACGCTCACCAGCAGAGGCCAGCAGCTCCTCGCAGAACTCTGAGAAATGCAGATATGAACTCAGATGAGTTGATTATTACCATTAAGGAGTCACTGTTAAGCATTAAAAAAAATATTGCAGGATACAACTACGGACTTGTGTGTAAAACATACTTGTTGGGTGCAGTGCATCCTTCATGGGGTACATGACGGCTGCAAAAGCGCCAAAGAAGATGATGAAAGGGATGATGACGGTGTAGAACAGGGCCTCAGTGCTCAGGATGTTGGCAAGCTGCGTTAGAAAGAGTGATGAATTCAGTGGTCAACATCGAAGAGTCGAGAATGGACGGCGGGTGATTAGGCGAGGGATTACTGCGCAAAATTTTAACTGCGAGATAACACGTACTTTCGCGTAACCAATAGTGAAGCCAATAGCCATAGGAAGGTTCACCCAGGTCTTCAGGAAAGGAATGATCTCAGCGCCAGAGCCAGGGGCTGTGACGACGAGCACATCCTGCACATATTAGGAGAACATAGTATCACATATAAATTCGACGTGACCATTCAACCAATTGACCTCCTCATCGCGAACTTGCCTTAGTGTCACGCAGAATGGTGTAGTTGAACAGGATGCAGAAGAACATCAAGCCCAGAGGGATAATCTTCTGCCAAGTGAAGGTGGAGTAACCAAGGAAAGTGCTCTCCTTGGGGGCATCAGCCGAAGATGCTTGGGGGGCGGGGAGGATAGGCCTTTGCTCCTCAATTTTAGCGGGAGCAAAAGGATTGGAGGGGTTTGGAGGGCCGATCAAAGGACTCTGCGAACATGAAAACCTTGTCAACATCAGCCACATCTACAATCGTATGAAGGGCAGGAGGGAGTTTGGGCAACATATTTACCTTGATTGGAGAGATGGCTGATGTCTTCACGACACGAGTGGGAAGTAGGGGCTTTGCGGCCACTGGGCGAGAGACTCCCAAAGCTCGCATAGAAGACTTGCTTGACAACATGGCCATTTCTGGTGAATGAGCAGACAAACAAACTTGCTATGTCTACCAACTAATGTGGCACCGTTCATTTGTGGCCCGTAAACCCTAAGCCGTACTTCTGACAACATGTGATCAGAAACTCCCTAGAGACGCACTTTTCCATGAGAGTGCAGTCTGTTATAAACTCTCGTTCGAAACTCGCAGCTGAAGAATCGGCATTCTTGTTTAAAATATCGTGTTGTTAGAAGATTCTGTTGCACCCTTCAATTGCATGTAAATGAGCATATGCACCTCCATGTCAAGCAAAATTCTTTATCTCGATAATTTAAACTAGATTAATTATGTAAGTTGTGCTTCCATATTTAGGGGTTTCCGTGGTAGCACAATCACTTCTCCAGTTCAGATTTTTAGGTTTATACACATCTAATTCTTGTCCATAGCCTGATAATGCTCAATATATGTGTTGTCCGCTTCTTTGCAAACCTCTTGTAAAGTCGACTCCTTATGCCATTCATCGCCATCCCTCTGCGCTCTGCTTCTTCATGCACCCTGTAGAAAAATTAGAGTCCGCTGCAGAGAAGTAAAGCAATGAGTTTAAATATCATCGGCCCATAGCCTACTTTTAAAATAAGCAGCAGAGCAATGACATGGATTCAGGCACCTAACTTTGAGTAGCCTTGCAGGCAAAGCAAAACAAGGAAGGTGCGATATTCTTTTTCACTTTGAACTCACAATACCTAAAATTAACGCATTTCATCTTAAGAAATCAATGTGAATCTGCCAAAAATGATCTGACATAAATGATCTGTACTTTGAATGCTTTGTTGGTTTCATAGCTGAAGGTCCTCTTGGACCTATGCAGCTAAGGTATGCTAGTAAGAATCAGGCAATATATACCATGCCCATACCAAACCATTTATAAACATTGACCTAGCTTCATCATTCTAATGGTTTTTTAAGTGACATTGTGTTTTTGGGCGTAACATTCATGAGAGTACTAAGCTTCTTCTGCACAGACGCCTTGCCAGAATGCAGCACTTGCCTACATGAAACTTAAAATATGCAATCACAGGTCTTCATGTGAGGCCTGCATATAATTTGATTTTACACAATCTGGGAACTCTGGCCTATCGTTTGACAAACGAGTCATTAATCAATGCATATGATGACAAACAAGTCAATGCCTATGATGCCACAGATTCCGGCAACTGGAATATAGCCCAATAATATTGATTCTAAAATACTCAAAAAAGCCTGAAAGAAGTTTTGCTTGCGAAAAACAGTACCTATCTACCCAGGCATCTTTTCTGCGCTACTAAGGAGTTCCTACCCTGTTATGCATGAGATACTGGTCTGAATAACTCGAGAGCGGAACATGAAATCATCGAAGTCACTAATACCTACGACGCGATCATTTACAACAGATTCCTACGATGGGACGTCCAAGGGTACAGCCTCGCTGCACGTTCTAAAGCTAGTGATGATCAAAATAATTTTAACAATCTCAATCATGTGTATTATAGCTTCATCGCTAAGAAATAGGCATTTTACAGATGTGCAGGTTAAGAGCGGAGGCACAGTTATTACTACTAAATTCAACCCTTAATTGGGAAGTCAGAAGATATTTTTTTATGTTTCATGCACTGAAGATGTTTCGTAGCAGCAAATGTCGCTGCCGGAATTGGTGCTACCCGAGGATGCTTCAAGGGACTGTGGTGGTTGGTTGATCTGTCCTTCTGCAACGCTGTTGTTGCCTCTGGGACCTTCGACCCGTTACAAGTCAAAGTATCAAATTACGGTGCTTTCCTATACAGGATATCAGTGGTCTTAACCCGAAACCAAAGCAAACACTCATATTAGATATGCAAAGTGGAGGAAGAAATCTGTCTTTTTTACTCAAGATATGCAGTCTTAGATACAAGCGATGATAACTGTGGGCCACAGACCACACACTGTGGGATTGGCGTCGAACTCGTGTCGTCGCGACCTTGTTTATATAAATGAAAGATTTATTATACCTCACGCTAACTTCAGCAGACACACAGTTTGCTATGTTGTTACGGAAGATACTGCGACTTCAAGCACTCCTGCAGATTTGGGACGGAGAAAAGTTCAGGTATGCTTATTTAGTACGATTATTTTGAAATACATTTATTTTATTTATTTTTCTTCAGGATCATGAGCATACTAAGCAACATGACCGCGACTCTTCAAAGAGAAGAAAGAGAGACAGCATGCATCCGAACCCTCGACATCTTACTTTCCAAATTTGCGATACGCACACAGTGCAGGAGTTGAACCGTCTCGTTTCATGTAACAGTTCCTACATGAACGCCATACATGTTGCTGCAGCTCTGGTCAGGCTTGCTAACCTAGAATACATTGATGAGAGGCTTCATGAATCTTTGGATGGGGTATCTGCTCCAGAGGTCGCATCCCAGCATGCACAGGCTGAGTCTTTGCAGGCAGCTAAGGGGGATGCTTCTGAGCTTTTAAGTAGGCTGGGCGCCATGTACGTTGAATTTTGTGAGCTAGGTGCATATTGCGGTGCCCGACAGCATGCTAATGTTGCCTGGGCATTGGGGAAGTGTGCTCACTTGCCCCAGCCGATTGACCTATTGCAGACTCTCAATCGAGAGTTGCTAGCAGATGACAGCAGAAGGTTGAAGTCAGCTGTTCCACAGGAAATTTCAAACCTTGCGCTTGGGCTTGCAAAAGTGAGGTGCTTTAGCTGGATGCCTATTGCTTTCATCCCTCTCTCCGACTGTTTTCTTTTCATGATGCCTCCATTTCATGAGATTCAGAAAATGCTTGTGCAACGTGCAAATAATTAAGACCAAATCTGCAAAAAATCATACCTCTGCAGGTCTGCTACACAGACCCTAACATTTGGTCCGCAATTTCCTCTGTCGCTACTTCCCCAAAAATCTTGACAAGCTTCAAGCCTCAAGAGCTTGCCAATCTGGCCTGGACATGTGTCTCAGGGCCTCAGCAGGATCAGACTGCGGTGCAGGAGTTGCTCCTTGCAGTTGTACAACAGTCTGCTGGTCAGGTAGCGCATTTCAGGCCTCAAGAGTTAGCCAGTGTGTTGCGGGCTGTGGCCAAGAGGAGCCTGCCTGATCAGGGAAGGCTTCTAGATGCGGCTGCAGCGCACTGCCTCAGCCTATTGAGCAGCAAGGAACACAAGTACTATTTCAGGTTGAATAGTCAGGATCTAGCAAATCTAATTTGGGCATTTGCCAAGGTAGGATACAGAAATGAAACCCTTTTAGAGGTCCTGGGGGATGCTGTGACAGCCTCCTTCTCTCTACCTCCCCCATCCTCCACGCGTCAATCATTCCCAACCACAACCTCCGACCCCTACAGCCGCCTATCACCTCTGAAACCCCAAGAGCTCAGTATTGTACTCTGGGCGTACGCAACCCTGCAATACAACCACGAGGGTGTACTGTGGCGTGCCATGCATCATTTGACACTGCGTTCCAGTCAACTGTCTCCTCAGTCTCTGGCCAATGCATGTTGGGCAGCGGGACGCATGTTGAGGCTCAGGCTCTCTCAGCCCGCAAGGCCAGCTGAGAGTTATGAGCTCCACCATGGTCACAACAGGGGTTTTACAGAAAGATCAAGACCAGCCATAGAAGAGCCTCACGGTATATTCAGGTTCTTAGGCTCCATGACCTCAGCTGCAGCTTCAAAAACATCTTTCTCAGGTCAGCAGATCTCAAACACGCTCTGGGGTTTGGTGCAGATCTTGCAGTCCTGTTGGGTGCCCTCCTCTCGCACCATCTCATCAGACGCCCCTGTAGCTCTGATTCACAGCCAAGACAAGCAAGATGATACCAGCAGTGGAAGCAGGGGCGCAAGCAGTAGCAGCAGCAGTAGCAGTGACTCTGCCAGGAGTGTACAGCGGCAGCTGAGAGAGGGTCTGAAGCCCTTAGAGAGAGCTGCAAGTCTCCAAGTGGGTGCCATGGCCCCTATAGCTCTAGCTCAGGTTGCCTGGGCTGGTAGTGTGCTTCATCAGTCTAGACAGCAAGATAGAGGCTATAGGAATCAGCAGCAGCTTCAGCAGCAGCACTGGCAGCATGCTTCCTCAAGTCAGCAGTTGGCGGAGGCTGTCAGCAGCGAGGCATTGTCCCGTATTGACCAGTTTGGAGCGCAGGTGACCTTGGATTGTATGAAGATGTGTGGAAAGATGTATGAAGATGTCGATGGGGTCACTTAAAGCTACTTCTATCCACAAAATGAAGTTGTATGAAGTTGTGTGGAAAGCATTTATTTTGCTTGCAGGCAGGACCCAATGGATTCATGCTTTAAAATCTGTTTAAAGGGATGTTCATTCATGAAATTTTCAACAAAACTCCATTCAGCTGTTCTTTGTGTCAGCTCAGTTGACTGTGTTTCAGCAGATCTGACTGATGTTTTTACAGGAGTTGTGTACACTGGTACATAGCCTTGCACAGGCTGGCTGGCCTGCTGACTGGGCGCTGTTTCAGGCGGTGGCAGATGCAGCTGTTCCATTGTTGAGGAATGGAGAGTTCACACCAGCTGGAATGTAAGTGCCAAGCTCATACTGTGGTAGTACGAGTGACTGGTGTGACAAGTTGATGTGTCTGAATGATAATATCCCAATGTCAATGCCATAGCTGTCCAGTTGTGCATCCCATGTTGTGTTCAAGAGAGCTGGGTTGTGTGCATGAGTATTGGATTTGGGTACCTCCAAATGTCTTCTGTCTTAGCATAATGCATATCAGTGGTATCTAGAACTGGTATATATAAACGCTTGATGCAGATAGCTGTATATTATCCTCATGGGTCGTCAGTATGCTATCAGTGTGTTATCCACACGTTCAAGATTGCAACAAGCGACTTCATAATGTGCAGGGCCAACCTAGTGTGGGCCTACGGAATGCAAGAGCACCGCCATGAGACCCTTGCACAGGCTGTCACACAAGCAGCCTTGCCTGTACTGCGAGATTTTGGGTTGGTTGAGCTCGCAAATCTGCTGTGGGGGTTGTACCGCTTATACGGCCTGCAGGACCCTGCATTGCTGAAGCAAGCTGCGTCTGTACTAAATCATGGCATGTATTTGAGAGAAGGAACACTTACTTGCTATAAGAAAGAGGATGCTCTTCAGGTGCAGCAGCAGCAAAGCTGGGAAGGCAACATGGTCATGGAAAGCAGTACTCAGTACGGATCCATTCCAGACATGAGGGGAGTATCCCTGTCAAAGGGCAACCCAACTATCAGGCCTTCGCGGAATATAGGCATGAGCCTGTCTGTCATAGCATGGTGCTTCGCTCGCAGCCGCTACTGTGACTCCCAGCTTTACAACACCCTAGCTTTGCGTGTCATTCCTCACCTCCATTGCATACCCCCCTACAACCTGACACAGCTGTTGTGGGCAATGTGTGCGCAAGGCGTCAGGAATGCTCCGCTTCTTGATGCAGCAGCAGAAATCTTGATTGAGCGTGTAGCTTCTTCACAGTTTCTAAAGGCTCGCAAAGGTTACGTGCTTCAAGAATTGGATGACACTCAGGGATACAGGCAACCACACTGGGACTCCTTCAATATGAGCACAAGTTCAGATGCCTCACTCAATCAAGAGAGCTTGCACCCTGGAGATACCTCTGTAGTGATGTGGGTTTACGCAAAGCTCCGCTATGTCAAACCTAGGCTGTTTACAGCTATTCTGAACCAGGCATTATCGCCAGATCGCTCTGTTACGCAACTGAATGCTAGCGGTTGGAGGCGATTAGCATGGGCTTGCTCCACCCTGGGCTTGCCAGAAGAGGACGCAGTGGTTGAGAGGTTACAGCAAAGGATGCGCAGAGAGAGCTCAAAACAAGTTTGGCAGGTGTCGTATGAAGGTCTTAAGCATGACAGGATAGGTAGTGATGTATCGGTTCCAGTACAGGAGAGGGTTGATGATGTGCCTCATGTTTCAGTTTCGTTCTGTGGCAATGGTGGAGATGATGTCAGCAGAGGGCCAACTGATGTCATCCAGGGAGTTGAGTCATCTTCTGGATTTCTGACGAGTGCTGTAAGATCTGAGAAAAAAGAGCTTAATTCTTGGAGAAGCAGAGCTCTTATGCGTAAGGGTAAGAAAAATTATACAGTTGATTTGGATGAAGATGAAGGAGATTCCTACAGGGACAGTGAAGAAGGTGTATTTGAACAAAATTGGGAACATAAAGAGAAAGTTGTTGTCCCTAGTCTGTTAGTTAGACCTTCTTTAAGAGTTAAGCAAGATACATACATCGAGTTCATGTAAGCTTTGAGACAGTTTTTTTGTTCACTTGTTTTAATATTTGTTTAGAATGAGCATGATGCTTTGTTGAGAATCATTGTTGATTTGCGTGTACTCCAGTTGGTATTTGTTGAAGGCTGTAATGTTCTCAAGCTACGGGTGTCCCAAATAATGGATTCTTCATCTAGCAGTATTACAGTTCATTATTCTGTCTAGGATGCCAACAAACTCATCAACACATCAAACACCAGGGCTACTTCTTTACAGATGGGACAAAAAAAAAGATTGTAGTTTGGCACCTGTAGCATAGTAGATAAATACAGATCCTAAAACCTACACCATGAACACATAGCTCATGCCAGAAATGTTTGAGACTCGCTAACAGCTTGAAGAAGAGCAAGGAACACGCTCCTTCACCAGGAATATACAACGCTAACACAATTATTGACCTTTCAAAGTAGCTGGTACCATGTGGTGAATCGAAGGATGGGATACAGCACAGCCCTTCTAACCCAGCTTGTAAAAATCTTGACAAAAGCTCTCCTTTACGTTATGCATTTCTTTTTGAGAAAAAAAGAAACAGTGCCAGTGAACACTGTACATCCATGCAGAAACAGATAGGGGCGTGCAAATACATGTATTCTTCAGTCAAAGATTTTTTCTCCCGTGGAAAACAGGTTCCACACCACAGTACCCACCAAGTACAATGCTATTGCCACCTCCCACACCTGATGCATTAGAGGGAGAGTGTGAACTCATTGACCACTGTGCATTGATAAAATGCCATCATTCAGTCTATCTAGGATGTCTGGACAGAAGAAAGAAGCTTATGCAAGTAAGGTGTCCTGAATACCATGGGGTGGAAGTTGCATAGCATCATTTTAAAGGCACTGAGCTTCATCTATTTTAAACTGCACTTTTTCTTCACACCTGCGACCATGTGCCATGTTGCAAGATGTAGCCAGTAGCTAGAGAACCAAGGACACCAGCAAGAACTCCCGCTGTGTTTGACATACCCAAGAGGACTCCAGAATACCTGAAGGGAGTACATTGCTATGGATTCACACTATGGTGACCCAAATCATAGGCGGCTTGTAGGTAGGATTCATGGCACAATGGTCAACTTTTAAAGACTGAGGTTAGCAAAGCCCCCAGCATGAGAGGTAGCAGGTATGCATATTAGTGGCATCTTCATCAACAATAACAATGACTCTAAGTGAGCATTGATAATAAAGAACATGAGGGAACCCTTAACCCTGTGCACACATTCAAAATGGATTCACCTTGGAGCAATGTCTTGGTGGTTTGAATAAAGACCTGACTGAGAGAAAGCATCCAGGCCCTGTGACGAGGAAACAGAAATTCATTTGTGACAACAGCATGTTGTCAAGGTGAACTGCAGGGTAAAAGAGCTACAGGCTCCTGGTGTAGTGCGCTGTAGTGCCTGTAATACAAAAATAGTTCTACAAGATCTGGTTGTGTGCAATCACAAGGCCTTGAAAAAACTTGCATGAAAGGTTCAGAAGGTTCAGATGCTTGAGAGGATCTCAAAAATTCTCAATAATTCCCCCCAGACATGCATTCCTGTCAGTCAGTTGTACAGAAACTCTTGAAATATATTTTGTTCCCCTTGGTCCTGTCACCTGTGCACCCATCATACACAACACCGCTGCAGTAGGTGTTGACACACCACTGAGCTGACTCAGGAAGAAGGCAGGCCCCAAGAAACCAATGGACTGCATCACCTGAGGATGAAGATCAGTGTTACAAGATCAGTGTTACAACAACAGTGTTACACGTATTACAAATTAAGAAACCTTTTAAGCAGAGGGGGTATCACGTCAGGATCACAAATGTTAGGACAAGGAGCTCGCTGATAAATTTAGTGCATAAGACAGGAGAATATGTTAGATGGCTGTTGAGAAACCACACCACCCTTTTAGGCTGGTTTGAACATGTGCCCTATCAGCTGAGGTACGAGATATGATGCCTTATATGCCCAAGGATGATCTTGACAGGCTGAGGCTCTCACCTTCCTAACAGCTGTCACGCTGACTCCCCTCTCCACCAGTGTGTCTGCAATCCAGCCTCCTACATTGGCACTGATGGCCATGGTCACCCAAGGCAGCACTGACAGCACCCCGCTGTGCATGAGGTCTAACCCCAGCACTTGGTTGTAGTATGTCGGCATCCATGTAAGAAGGATGAAGGTGCCCCAATTGTGACAGAAGTGACTGACAATGAGAGCCCACACCTTCATGCAAGTACAGTACACAATGTCAGTAAATTACACAACCCAAACAACAAACCAGATCTGAATTGCATGCACCATATAAAGCCAGGTCTGAATTGCATGCACCATATAAAGTGGTAAAGTCCTCCATTGCTGTTGTATGGGGCACATTGTGCCCTACTCACAGGATTATTAACTGATTATAACTACTACAGCTATGAAGTTGCACATTGATCCAGGTCACTCTTTATGCTTACTCACTGTTCTACTCACCTCTTTCCTTGACAACAGGTTCTTCCAGGGGATCACCATTTTGACTCCTGGCACTGGCGGCGCCGGAGTAGATGACATAATGTACATCCTCTCTTCCTGTGAGATATCCACATCCTCTGAGGGAGAAGATGCAGCCCTTGACTGCACAGGAGAGGAGAGAGTAGAGGAGGAGTAGAGGTGGAGGACGTCAATATGGGCTGTTCAGACGCCAACCATTATAATCTTCTTAATGTAGTTCGCACAAATGTAGATTTACAAACATCAGCTGTGGACATCAGCAGGCACAAGATCCTCCTTCCACAATAGGGCCTGAAGTTCCTTAGCTCAAAGACAGACACAGAGACTTAATGAAACACAAACCTGCCACATGAAGTACCAGCCAATACCCAAGGAGCCAAAGCTTACAAACACTGAGGGCCAGCCGAGGGACATGATCATCTGCATGCAATAAGAGATGTTACATGAATAAATCATCTGTAAATGTTTATTTAATAACAGCATCGTCATAACATACAAAGCTACATCAACTCATTAAATGCAACAGAATGTAGTGCTACTGTTACAATCCTCACATGAGGTGACAAAGACAATCCTAAGATTGACCCTAAGAACATTCCACTGTAGACTAGAGCCAGAGAGCGGCTGCGCTCCTTGACGGGTACCCATCTGCGAAAGCATACCATAAGAATGTCATTATGACGAGCCAGAAGCTTATGGACAGCAGCTTCTTCATAACTCCTGCCTCATGAAACACACTCAGAGCAAGACGCCAGTCAGAGGAGAGGAGGACAAGGTAGAGAGCTGTCAGGTTTGGTCACTACCTTATCTGTGGCTAAGACATCAAACCTTGACAGCATGTTGTTCATTGCCGGCATTGCTACTCCCTCTCCTATGCCCATAAGCATGCGTACTGCCAGCAGAGCAGGAAGACCCAACTGCGCTGCTACAGGTGTAAGTGCTGTGGCCAGGCTCCACCTGTGGAAATGATAATAAGTTATGAGCACAAATGTGTACCTGTTGTTTTTATCATGTCTTGCGTACATGTCATGAGAGAGGCGTAATGCCATGACATGAGAGAGGCGTAATGCCACGTCATGAGAGAGGCGTAATGCCACGTCATGAGAGAAAACAGCACATAAAATGAAGCAACCATTACACAACACAATTGATTGTTCAACATTGATTGACCAAAATGTTCCATCTTGCACTTACCACACCACTCCTAGACCAAGCACCAGCTTGCCTCCATACATATCAGCCCATATGCCTCCTGCCACTTGGGTAAGTAGGTACCCCCTAACACAGTATTTGAGTGATATTATCGAGGAGTGGCTCAAAGGGGGATCACTAGAACTAGGATTGGACTAAGTGAAATTTGAGAAACATAAAATGTTTTAAGCTGTGACATGGCAGGGCTGTCGAATTGAATTGATTTGCAGAAGTGTGAACTAACCAGAAGAATGAAGATTGGACCAGCCCAACAGTGGTACTATCCCAGGCATACTGTTGGGACATAGGGAGGATTGCAATGCTCATATTGACACGGTCCATGTTACAAAGCATGAATGCCACAAAGCACAAAAGGACGATGGTCCAACGCTTGCGCCAGCCTGTTATTCCTTCCAGCAGCTGTGAAGGAATTTGACACTCAAATCAACTCAGGTTAGATCATTTTCATCAACAGAGATTGTATTCTTGGTACATTAAAGCAATTGGATCTCCTCGTAGGTATAGAATATTTTATTCTTATCAGTATAGCCTGGAACATGACAACAGCTCAGCTAAAAAAAGCAAATAATGGCATACAAAAGGTCTTCTACATCCCAGGAGGCATACTTTATGCTGAGGGTGCTCCATGAAGTCATCTGAAAACTTGGAGGACACTATAGCTTTGGGCTGTAAAAGGATGAAGCTGGGTTACAAGAGTCATCAGAAAAGTGAAGGAGGATTCCAATTTCCATTTACCGTGTCAGCCAACCCAGGTCGCTCTATTCGAGTTTTCACTTTAAAGCCATGCAGAAATCTTCCTTCCCATGATTTCCTAGCTCTAGTCAAGTGCTGAGAAAGTTTTCGATTACAGGCCTGTAACGTGCGTGAGTTTTATGAGGCCAGGGGCCACTGACAAAAGTAAGCAGCATTAACTTACTGAAACGCGGCCTAGCACAGCTCTTCCAGAACCATTTGCCTGGATGGCTGTTTGGCGACCACTCGTCGATGCTAGAGACGAGTTTGTCACCCGATCCATTTCACACCTTCAATGAATGTGTTATTCAACACGCGTTCTACAAAGATGAGCTGCAAGAGTTTAAGCAAGCGTCTCTGGGCTAGAAGTTCTGCACTTCAACCACCGTCAATCAAGGAACATTCAATGAGGAATTCATTCATACATGAAATACAAGGATGTTAGTCCTTTAAGAATCTTTTGCTCGGGACTTGTTTATTCGGCATCTGACCAGTTCGCACTTCCACACAACAATTAAATGAATTTAAATTAATTGCAGCACCTAAACAGCAGTTGACCAATTTAAAGTAGCGCAATGATACAGTCGAGTTTCAACAGGAGCGATTAGTTTTAGGTGGAGTGAAAGATGAGTGCATATTTCTCTTTGCACTAACTGTGCACATGTTTCGACCGCTTTACACACGCTTGTTATACAAATTCATAAGTTAGCAATTTGCAAAAGTGGATTGTTGGTATGCAGCTGTCTTGCTCAATAGTCGATTGCTCAACTGCACAGGGAAAGAATTCAAGCTCGATTTTGATCCAAACTGTAATTTGACCTGTTATTTCACTGAACAAGTCTGCAGAAAGGTACTCGACGAGAAAAATGTCTAGTGGCTTGCCTTCAATCTTGACCACTGAACTGTTGTTTCAGCGCTTAGTGACGATTCGAAAAAACTAGAATAACAGCTACAGTCTTTGTTTGCATAATATGATTTCGTCTGGGATGTCTTCAAAGCTGGCAGGATCTGGCCAAGATGGAAGAACCTTCTCGAGGAGCATCGCAACACCCAGCGTTACCCTAGCAAAACCTGAAATGAATAAAAATCCCCTGTCGATTTCTCGTCGTCTCAGCCTTGTAATCTCGGTGAGCTGTTTGTCAACCTGTAGTGGATATTCTGAGGCGGTCCTTTTATCCTACAACACCGCACACATAGGACAGAAAACCTTCACTTCCACGTAATTAATAACTTTTGTGGGTGCTTTGGAATGTAGGCAGCGCTGAAGGTCGGAGACCGCATGGATGACTACTCGGATTATTTTCGGATTTTGAGGTACGCTTGAATGGAATTTGATCTACTTTTGTGAAAAATGTATGATTGTTCAAGGTTCTCATTTAGTAACTGTGCACATGACCAACACATGTGTCTGCAGGCCACATTTTGATAAGTCATCACGTCTTAATGCCTTGACCGCTCCTAATACATGCAATCTATCAGGACTAATGAGGGTAACAGTCTGTCACTTAGCTCTTTCAAGGGTAAAAGCCCAGTGGTGCTGTTTTTCTATCCCAAGGCAGCTACACCAGGCTGCACCAAGGAGGTGTGGGAAGTGGAAGCAGAAACACACTCATCTATCAACCATCCCTTATCCTTATCTGCATGTTGATGCCTTATTAGAGACCTTTATGACAGTTGTTAGGCTAAGAATTTACAACAGTCATGCTATGAGGCTCAATATGGAGTGTTCACAGAAAATTGAGTTGGTATGCGCCTGTTCATATTTGCAGTGTTCATTTATTACTCCTGCAAATTCAAATGTTCATGTCACCCCATCAATGATGGGTGATTTCACGTGTCCACTAAGTGATGAATCTGTCTACAGGCGTGCAAATTCCGCGACGAGTTTGACCGATTCAAGAGTGCAGGTGCTGAAGTGTTTGGTATCTCGTCAGGTTAGTTAATTATACATCATGTCCGCAGGGATTATTGGTGATGCGCAAATTTTAATTGGGCAACATCCTATCTAGTGAGCCAAAAGTATATCAGTGGTGAGCTATCACCTTACATAAATGAAGTACGTTCTCACTCTATTAATTGCCAAAACTAAGAAAATTGAGGAGAGAAAGAACAATGTGTTCTAAGGATTATAAAACACATGCGGATGATCCCACACTCTTGATTGAATACCTGCAGACAGCCCGGAGGAAAACGACAAGTTTGCGAAGGCTCAGCGGTTGCAGTATCCTTTGTTAACAGACCCCAGCAGCATTCTTCGCAAAACGTTTGGCATTCCTAATGACTTCTTGGGCCTTCTCCCTGGCCGTCAGACATACGTGATTGATAAAAATGGTAAAAATACTGCTCTATCATGCAAAAGCATTCAAGGTACCTTTTAAGTTGTGTATGTCTCAGGTCAGGAAGGGATCACTCGCATCACATGAAATTGCTTATTTTTCTCTCTGTTCTGTGACCACGTAAGGGTCAAATGGGAATTAATTGCTGTAAATTGTCTCATGCTCAGGTAAAGTTGTTCTATGCTTCAACGATGCCCTAAATGTTGAAGGACATGTAGATGCAGCACTGAAGGCCTTGATGAGCTGATGTGCTCAATCAGCTTCTGGATTGTCATAAGAGTCCGACAACGTTAGAGGCAACACCCTAAGAATACTCCTGCTGCCTATTTCACAACACCCTGTGTATTCGCCTGATATGCACTGGACATGAAAGATTGAGACATCTGTGCCTCCTAAAGAACGCAAGTTTCTCTCTCTAAAGCAATTTTTAATTTGATCCCAGAACTGGAACGGCAAGCAAGGTATATTGAATACTGACTGGACTTGACTGGTCCAGATCTGCTGCAGGAACATTTAGGATAATTATGAAATGACTGGATGAACCTTTCAATGACATGTGTATACAGCTACTGGACATACTGATATAAAAGATCACAGATTTAAACATGACAAGTCTCTTGATCTTTGCAATGTGATGACATGTGTCTGCGGATACAGTCGCAAGCGCGAGTCTATACGTAATGCATTGCATATGCTAAGTTTCTTTATTTAGAAAGTGTGAACAGTGTGGTGGTCAAAATACGAAAAAAAGAAATTTCCCCCACCAAGCTTACGAGATTTCTGAAATTATTACGGTCATGTGATGGGTACGGTTCTTCTACTTGATCCCTCTGAATTGAGTTTTCGGGATATCGTTTTCTGCAAAGTGAGTGTAGCTGTTTCCTGGATAGCATGCAATTTTTGAATTTTGCATTCATTTTTTCTGTTTTCTACCTGACCCCACATCATCAGGAGTATGTCCAAGTCGTGCATGTTACAAACACTTTAAAAGGAACTGTTGAAGCCAATATTAAACCAGGCGCAGCAGAGAGATACACAGTCCTACCAAGCACTGTTAAGTTGAAGCCTAATGAGACAGCAGCATTGGAGATCCGGCTGAAGGTCCTCAAGTTTGCAAACCGGCAGAAGGCAGTGGAACTGGGTCACAGAGATGTCTTTCATATCAAAGTATGAGTATGAAGGGGCGTAGAAGAAACAATTAAGGATGGATCAGATATGGATGTCCCACGTTGCTGCTAGCTTTAATGCATTCTATGCACTGATTAGTTATGCTGGCTGACTGATGCACTTTTTCTTCAAACTGTCCTCTCTTTACAGGGGACATTTTTTGATCAGAAATTCTATTCTACCTTCTTCCTAGCTGCGGATGTGTCTGATATCAGCTCCAAGCAACCTGGGGCAGGCATCAGGTCTAGTGCTAGTGCACCACAAACACAAACTGTCCTTAGGTGTGCATCTGGACATGTGCATGTCTCATTGCATATTTCTGCGTGAAGAGCACGCGCTTGTCTTGTTCTGTAGTACTTGAAAATCAATAGGGATAAGGAGTGCACTTGCTGACTAGAATTTGAGCACTACACACAAAGCCATTGTCAAGGTCCCCTCCCCACCTGGTATATATATAAGTAAAATAATCATGAATGTCATCATAAATCAGGTCGCCCTCATCGTCCCCACCTCGGCCATCATGGTCTTCCTCCCCAACCTCTGGGGTTCTGAAGCACCTATCTACCCAGGGCAGTAGCCAGCAGGGCAGTAAAGCCTCCGTAATGAAATCTGCCAAGCAGCGCCTGGCTAAGAGCGTTACCTTTGCATCCCCCCTGGAGCAGGAGCGAACAGCCTCAAGAAGCAGGTCAAGGAGTCCTACAGGACGCGCAAGGAGCTTCCCATTAGCCCCCTCCTCTGTGAGGCTGTCTGGTAGGGCCAGTGCACCCGCTTCTCCTTCAAAGGCAGAAGGTAGCGACGCTAGTATCAGCCGCTCACGTTCCATTTCTCCCCCAGTGAGTCGTGGTTTGAGAGATGTGTTGGGAGTAATGCAGTCAGCTGCACAAGGCGATACTTTTGGTAAACGTCCCCCAAGCCCTAGCATTAAAACATTAATAAGCACTCAAGACGATGTGGCCACATCCTGGAAATCCTCCTTGCGCCCCTCGTACATGCAACGAGAATCAGCCCTGCATGATTCAGAGCTCTATGCCAGAGGAGGTGCAGATCTTGTTGCTTCAGGGATTTCAAACAAATCCATGGTTCCACCATCATCATTGCCATCATTAACAGCCTTCTCTCCTAAAATATCAGCTTCCCCTGCATCAAGGTTGACACCCAACAGGTATGTGGCTCCGTTACCCTCACCAGCTGAGCTCCTCAAGTTATCTCCAGGTAGATCTAGATCTTCTGAATCCAGACTCAGCAACAGCAAGCTAGTTGTAAGCACCTCCCCTAGGCAGCGCTATCTTGAATCAACATTGGAGCCGCCACGACCTGCCTACATGCCAACATCCAGCACTACCGTGCTGTCAGTGACTCCTCAGCCAACCTCTGTTCGTGACAGCTCCCTTACCACCCTGCTGTCTCCTTCTCTCCTCAGAGGCCTCAAGTCCCCCTCAGCTCTATCACAGCCCCTTCCAGTGAAGTCAAAAGATCAAGCTGAACCAAACCATCCCCAAGGAGTCTCCTTAACATCTTCAAGGCACAGTCAGCGGGTTACTCAGCATCCTCTGACATATCTTGATACCAACCACACAGCTGACCAGGCATCTTCTTTAGCCATGGCAACAGTTTTGGAGGCCCTGGACGTCACTCACAATGCAAAACTCAACCCTGGTGGTGGTGGTGGTGCTGCTGCCGATAAGGGGCCCAAGCCCCTGAACTCCACTTCCCTCTCAGCTGCTGCTGCTCCTCCTGCACCTATGCAGCAGACATGCTACTCACCAGAGCGGCCTGTATCTGCTGGATTTTCACCTGAGAGGATGCCTCTGAGCCGAAGCATCATCAATGCCAGGAGCCCAGGGCCTACAGGCAGTACAGGTACTACATGTACTGGGGGGGCATTGTCTCCATCAGGTGTATCAGTCACAAGATCGCCTGGAGGTAGCAGAAGCAGGGCCGCTCAGATTGCTGCGAATGCCGCAGCTGTGAGGTCAGCATTTGGCATGACAGAAGCAACTAGGACAGATGGTAGTAGGATCAGCATTAAGGTCCCTCAGCCTGCCATGTCAAAAAAAGAGACAGGGTCACTGAATTCTCCCTCTAGGAGTGTTGCGGTCAAGCCTGTACCGTCCACCTCAGAGAATCATCATCCCGTGAGTAATACCAATCCCACCTCCCACATTAAGACAATCATCCCATCCTCTTTCTCGTCGATGTTGGGCTTGCCATCAGGCGGAAATACTGTGAAAAGTATCAGCAGCGGTGCTGCACATCGCCCTGCTGGCTCACGAGCTACAGACCTGCTGAGAGTAGGGAGCGATGAGGAGTCGGTCCCAGAGCTTCAAATGTCTATCGTAGCTGCTTCCCGGAGAGAGGAGGGGCTTCAATCCATGATGACTGCTCAGTTGAACTCTCTAAGGGACAAAGATGAGGTGATTCAGGCCCTCAGGGCCAAACTTGCTGTGGCATCAGCACGTAGCAGTGATAGCAAGATGATAACAAGGACTGAGGAAGATGGGCTCAAATCAGGAACTTCTGTCAGAGCTTTGTCTGAGGAGAATGCGTCGCTAATGACAGCCAATCGTAAATTGGAAGTCAAAGTTAAAAGTCTGGAAGGTGAATTGAACAGGCAGAGAGAGGAGCTAGGTGCACTCCGGAAGCTGACTCTTGAAATGCAGGCAAGGCGGCCAGAGCTTGCAAGAGCTGTAGAGGCTGCTATTCAAGTGGAGCAGGCAGTACAAGAGGAACGTAACAGGAAAGCTCTGGAGGTCCTCAGTTCTAAAGATGCTGCACTGAAGGCAGCTGAGGTGAAGGTGAGGAACTAATTGCCTGAGACTGTCTCTGTTCTGCACTGCTTCATTTTTGTGTCTGAACAATAGTGTTTTGGTTACTCTAAAGCAAAGTTTAGATGCTCGCCCACCTTGATGTGTTAGCTGTGCCCTTCGTGTGTTGCTATGCCTAAGCTTGCTGCGCAATCAATCTCACTTGGCATATCTTGACAGATGGCTGAGATGGATGTGGAGCTGAGGCGAGTCATGGTGGCTAGAGGGGAGGCTTATGAGCGAGCTGATACGGCAGAAGGGCACGTGCTTGAGGTTCTACAAAGGCAGGAGGAAGAGAGAGCTGAAGCATTACAAGAGAAGCAATCATTGATAGATAAACTTGTGAGTGTGTGTTAGGTTTGATCTCATGTGTGGCACTATGCCTGATGATCAGACCCTGATCTGTGTTTCTACCATGTGCTGTTTCTGCCATATGCCGTTTGTACCATGTGCTGTTTCTACCATCTGCTGTTTCTAACAAATGCAGTTGCTCAAAAGGAGACCCTTTAACTGTGAGGACATCTTATGTGATCACAGTTAAAGATATGTAACTCTTATTATATTGAGGGCACATGCTTCTGATTCTTTTAGGAGGAATCAAAAAGTACGCTGCACTGATTTGTCTGCAGCTGTCTGTCTGTTCGTTATGTGCTTGCCTTTTGACTAGTTAAAGACACTTCAGATGACCTCATGTTTCTCCCTCCTATCTCACCCCTATTTCAACCATATATTAAAAGACTCTCTCATATTTCACACGGAGCCCTGCCTCTCTTATCTCTTACGTCTCAGGCTGATTTAGAGTCCCAGCTTATCAACAAGGGGGCTGTACACCAGCAAGTTAATGCCTGGCGCAGTAAAGCGCAAGATTCAGAGCGCCAGCTCAGTAGCTTGCTTCAACAGATGGAGGATCAAGCGGTGGATATGGAGAGGATGCAGGTTGGTAAAAATAAATATCTTGACGAGTCGTGACTGTCTTATCATCTGTTTACTGATGACTAGATTACCCACAGCCAGTGATCTACTTACGACCCTTTTGAGTGGCAAACATTGAGCTGTACCATTTTTTTGCTATTGTAAACAACAGATTTCAGAGTCCACAAATAGCGTCTTCTTACCTGTCCCTTACTTTCAAGTGAATTTCTGAGCTCTCCTGTCAGTGTTCATCGCACTCTCTCTTCATTGCCCTCTCTCGTGGCATATCATGGTTTCCTAGGTGGAGTGCGCAAGGATGCAGGCTAAAATGTTGACTGCTGAGTCTAAGGCTCAGGCTGCAGAGCAGGACCTTGCCTGCGTTGACGCTGATCTGTCACAACAGATACGCAGCCTTACCACCTCACATCGTGATGAGGTTCGGGCTCTGGAGGAGAAGCTTCTAGATCTGCAAGAATCTTTGGACCTGTCAACAAGAAAGTCCTCAAATCTTGTTGCAGACAAGGGTAAACGGGGCATAGCTGAGGGTTTAGGGATGTCAGAATTACGCCAACAATTGCGGAGTTCAGAGTCTGCAAGGATTGAATTAGAGCTGGACCTTGAGGAGGGAGCAAGAAAAGCAGAGCGGGTGGCCCAGGCAGCTGCTGCCAGAGAGAAAGAGCTCCAAGCTCAAATTTCAGGGCTGAGAAACCAGGTGGAAAAGCAGCATCAGCAATACAAATCAAGACGCCCTGCAGATTCAGCACTACTGAGAGACCAGAGCTTAGCATCTGACAGGTGAGTCCAGGATTGTGCCTTAGGTTCCTTGCCGGGATTCATAGATTTTACCACCTGGAGCTGTTTTGGAAAGTTGTCCCTTTCCATAGCTTGAACATTATTTTTTACATATACCTGTAAATTATTGTGAAGTCAGCATGGCCATTCAATGTTTGCTGTGCTTAAATCACATAACTGAAATTGCTTAACTGACTTTACTTAAATCACTTAACTAGCCTAACTGCACAACGAGGTTGCCATTAAGTTGCAAGGATGACTTGCTTATGTAGAGGGGACATAGTTCGTCTCCAAGACTTGCTGGTTGATCGTGAGCATGAGCTTGCGCGCCTCAGATCCCAAATGCTGGTCAGAGAAAGGGCGTTTGCACTGGGAGTGCCTGTCCTGCCTGAAGGTGTCACAACAGTATCATCAGGGATTGAGGTGCCCACAGGCCAGCATGCAGCCAAGGGTGCTGCTGCTGCTGCCTCCCCGAAGCGTGGCAATTCTGTTCGCAGCTCTGTTCCAACGACAGGCCCGCGTGTAGCTGGCAAGTGGCAACCCCCTCCTCCATTGCCATCCTCTGTCGACACAAACAAACAATCAGCAGTTGCTGCTGCTGCTGCTGCTGCTGCTGCTGGCTCTGCAACTCTGCAGCTGGTACAGGAGCTTCAGGAGGAGCTTGCAGGGAGGGATTTCCAGCTCCGTCTTGTGCAAGAGCGTGCAGCTGTGCTCGAATCCCAGCTGTCAGTACTCCAAGAACCTACCTCTTCTGGGAGAGCAGGTGCAGAAGTTATTTGTTGCTTTAGATGCGAGAGAGCAGGTGCAGAAGTTATTTATTGCTTTAGATGCGAGAGAGCAGGTGCATAAGTTATTTGTTGTTTTAGATGCGAGAGAGCAGGTGCATATGTTATTTGTTGCTTTAGATGCGAGAGGGCAGTCATGTTGTTGTGATGCATAAATCAGCAATCTAGATCGTAAATATACTTTGTTAGGCTGCAAAGTTAAAAATATGACAATTTATATGGAATGCATACTTAAGCTGCGTCTTGTGATGGAATTGGAATGCATACTAAAGCTGCGTCTTGTGATGGAAGTGGAATGCATACTAAAGCTGCGTCTTGTGATGGCAGTGGAATGCATACTAAAGCTGCGTCTTGTGATGGAAGTGGAATGCATACTAAAGCTGCGTCTTGTGATGGAAGTGGAATGCATACTAAAGCTGCGTCTTGTGATGGCAGTGG
>BEGY01000093.1:10403-37627 GCA_002335675.1 Chlamydomonas eustigma | reverse complement strand
TTAATCAATGCTGACAGCTTCCTCTCACCTCCTTTTTAATCAATGCTGACAGCTTCCTCTCACCTCCTTTTTTATCAATGCTGGCATCTTCCTCTCACCTCCTTTTTTATCAATGCTGACAGCTTCCTCTCACCTCCTTTTTTATCAATGCTGACAGCTTCCTCTCACCTCCTACTTTTATGCTGTTAGAGTGCTGCTTTGAGACTGAGCTTGGAGCACAGAAGTAGAGAACTTGCAGAAGCAGAGGATCAAGTGGCCAGGCATGGACTGGCAGTGTCCAGTGCCCTCAGTGCAGAGGTATGAACATAGTCCTTGTACTATCACATCAGGTTGCAGTGCCCTCAGTGCAGAGGTATGAACATAGTCCTTGTACTTTCACATCAGGTTGCAGTGCCCTCAGTGCAGAGGTATGAACATAGTCCTTGTATCATCACACCAGGTTGCATTGAGTTCATGTTTCCCATTACTCTGAACAACTCATCATCAATCATATTCAGGTTAGCACACTGACCTCAAAAGCAGCTTCTGCAGAGGCTCTTGGTGAGGCAGAGAGATCTGGACGATTGATTGTAGAGTCTGAGCTCGAGGAGACGAGAGCTGCCCTCACTGCCGCTCGCAGCGATGCACAAGAGAGGGTTTTGGAGCTTAAGACCATAAGAGAGCGCCTAGCTGAGGAGGATGTGAAGTGGAGAGAGAGGCTGGCTGAGAGCAAGAAGTATGTGAAGGAAGTATGAGCAGAGGGAGGGAATGTGGATGCTCTTGGTGACATGATAGATTTCGAATGAAATACTTTCATTTGGGGACACCCTTTTAACCCTTACTACAAACTGATCTATATGATTCAAGTACTGACTGGCCTCCTCTCATACATACTGTCTATACATACTCCACAAGGCCTCACTACCATAATTCCTCTCTATTTCTCTCTCTACCCTTGCTTTTTCAGAGATACTGATCGGGCACGTGCAGAGGCTGCTGAGCGTAAGGCACAGGTGACAGTGTTGATGGACACCATCGAGGCTCTGAACGCAGGCTCAGAGGGGGAGAGGGAAACCAGGCTGGTTGCTCTAACAGCCCAGGTGAGTGAGAGCAAACACAGAATGCATCGATAGTACATTGTGGCTGTTGTGCGTTTTAAGGAAGTGCCTGTCAATCACCCTCTCTAAGGAGAGGGAGAATGTGATACAGTCAGCAATGGACCTCTTTGTGAGAAGGCAAAGGGATGGCTGAAGTAGTGAGAAGGCAAAGGGATGGCTGAAGTAGTGAGAAGGCAAAGGGTTGGCTGAAGTAGTGAGAAGGCAAAGGGATGGCTGAAGTAGTGAGAAGGCAAAGGGTTGGCTGAAGTAGTGAGAAGGCAAAGGGTTGGCTGAAGTAGTGAGAAGGCAAAGGGTTGGCTGAAGTAGTGAGAAGGCAAAGAGTTGGCTGAAGTAGTAGAAGGCAAAGGGATGGCTGAAGTAGTGAGAAGGCAAAGAGTTGGCTGAAGTAGTAGAAGGCAAAGGGATGGCTGAAGTAGTGAGAAGGCACAGGGATGGCTGAAGTAGTGAGAAGGCAAAGGGATGGCTGAAGTAGTGAGAAGGCAAAGGGATGGCTGAAGTAGTGAGAAGGCAAAGGGATGGCTGAAGTAGTTAGAAGGCAAAGGGTTGGCTGAAGTAGTAGAAGGCAAAGGGTTGGCTGAAGTAGTAGAAGGCAAAGGGGTGGCTGAAGTAGTGAGAAGGCAAAGGGATGGCTGAAGTAGTGAGAAGGCAAAGGGTTGGCTGAAGTAGTAGAAAACAGTCCAATGGAGTTTACGTCCATTGAAAATGGACTGCCCACATTTCTAACTCTTACAAGAGAAGTTCCTGTATTCCCGCCTCCTCTAGACTTACAAGAGAAGTTCCTGTACTCCAGCCTCATCTAGACTTCAATTTATGGAGGGTTTCAACCATGATATGTATTCATGAATTCTTTCTTTTCGTTCAGCTTGCTGCGTCCAGGACTAGCGAAGCAGTTCTGGAGGTTCGAGCCAGGGAGCTCCTTGCGGAGGCTGAGTCGTGGCAGGTGAGAGCCAGCTTCTATCCAGCTTCTGATTCAGCCTGTAAAGACACATATATGTAAGATCAGGCCACAACTGACAATTAATCTCATTATGATGACACTTTTGTCACACGCTTCGCAGGCACGTACTTCAGCTTTGCATTCTCAGCTACAGCTTGCTGCAGCCCAGGCTGTGGATCGAGAGCAGCAGCTGACAGCAGCAGAGGGCAGTAGATCCATGATGGAGAAGGGTCTGGAAGCTGCCAGGGCAGATTTGAAGCAGCAGGTGTGATATAGGTTGCTCAACAGCCATAAATGGTTTGCTTATGCATATCACGATCATTGGACTGTACACAACCACCTGCATTGTGTGGAATCTCTAGGACCACATGTTCAACTTTGAGATGCATGCATCTTAGCGTGTGCCTGGAACCTAGCATGTCGTACTGATGCTTCTTTGGTTTCATCATTGCTGCAGACCAGCCAATGCATCTACCTCTCGCGTTCTGTGGATGCATGTGAGCAGCGTTCCTCTGTGCTAGAGGCTGAGTCAGCTGGGATCAGGAAGGCCATGTTGGATGGCCAGGCTCGACACTCAGAGAGACTGGTTAGGTGAGGATGTGTATTATTGAATTGGCATCTACATGTGTTATCCTGATCCCAAAAGATTCCCTCAAGATTCCAACATTGTGTTTAGCCTCTCTAAGCACACAGGTTATATATACTACATAAGCACACAGGTTATGCATACTACAGAATTGTCCTAATTATGAGCAGCATTCATGAATGTTAAGCTTATCCTTAGGTTGGGAAGTCAAGGAAATTCTGATTGATACAGTATGTGTTTTCAAAAATTACCCCTCTTCAAAAGACTGGAATGAGTAATAAGAATTCTGTGTTACCGGTGCAGTGAGCGTGAAGAAGCTGCTGCAACTCTGCGGCATGTTCGATCTGAGTTTGTGAGGGAGATGTCAGAGGATGCTACAGCAGAGGGTGCACTAGGGGGAGGGACCCGGGGAGGAGCAGCAGGACGCATCCAGGCCTCCATCGATGAATTAGTATCACAGGTGAGAGGTAGAGTCAACATCCAAGATGTACCTGAGACCTGTGAAAACTTGATTCATGCAATACAAGGAGGATACAATACGATAAGGAGGATACAATACAATACAAGGAAGATTTTGTTCTTGTCCCCCCTTCAAGCGACGAAGGGCACTAAAGAAAAAATACATTTACTTTACCTCTCTCTGTGTGCCCTTAATAGGTGAAGGGGCAACTGAGCTCACAGGCACCAGGCACAGACGTTTCCTCCTGGGCAGTCAGTGTGATGTACAAGCTGAAGTCAGAGGTGCTAGATGCATACAGGCAGGCCCAGGCAGCTCAGGCAGACACTAGACTGGCTCAGGGTGAAGTACAAGCTGCCAGGTTGCGCATCCAGACCCAGCAGACCGTACTTGAACAAAGGACAGCAGACTGGCGGATAGCTGAAGTAGCTTGGCAGCAGCTCAAGCGGTCCTCTGCCCGCAGGTCCGAGACAGCAGCTAGGCAGGCAGCAGAAACTGCCACTTCTTATGTGAGTGACAAGTCTAGTGGTCTTGTAGAGGCATGCAGCGCTCCTGCTGTTCTAATGCTGATTATCTAATGTTGATAATTTCATTGATTGATGCCAGTGTACATTCCATGACTCCTTTAAGTGCATAAGATATCCTCAGATGATCCAATGCTCTTCCTCTCATGACTCCTTTAAGTGCATAAGATATCCTCAGATGATCCAATGCTCTTCCTCTCATGACTCCTTTAAGTGCATAAGATATCCTCAGATGATCCAATGCTCTTCCTCTCATGACTCCTTTAAGTGCATAAGATATCCTCAGATGATCCAATGCTCTTCCTCTCATGACTTCGAAACCCACTTCTCATGCTTTAGGAGGAGCGCTTACGTGGCCTCCATTCGCAGCTGGATCGCTTTAACTCAGAGCTAGCTACAGCCACAGCTCAAGCAGCTGCTTCGGGTGCAAGCCTTATATCTGAGAAGTCACATGCAGATGCCCTGAAGAGACAACTGAGTGCCCTGGTTTCGGAGAAGCGAGAGCTGGCTGCCAGGCTCGCTGCTGCCCAGATTGAGGCAGCAGGAAATGTTCAGGTGTGCAGTAGTAGGTATTGTGTGTTAGATACTGGAGTGATTTGTCTCTGTACTGTTAAGGCTACTTACTCCATGGTTGAATCGTGTGTTTTCTACTGCACCTAATGTTCTCCCAGAGCTTGACCTTCTTGATACCTTCCTACTTCTCAGGGTCTCTTGAGAGCTGGTACTTCCTCATACCTGCAGTCATCTACTTACCCGCAATCCTCAATCAGCGTTGACCTTTTGTCTCAAGATGAGCCAGCCCATGTTACTGCTCTTAAAAGAGAGGTGACACCACATATATTGAGCTTGACACATTCAAATCAATGCATACCCTAGGTTCTACACCTGGCCTTCTTTGCATCATCGCTTACAGGATGGTCTTGACACATCATCATGTTATCATGTTGTTACACATTTCAGGGATTAAGGTGATGGTTCATATGCAAGAGGTTAGTGCATGTGGCTCAGTTCGCCTCTGCTGTGCTGTCCAATAGCGATGTTGTAAGGAGTCGCAATGCTTTATTCATTGTTCCTCCTTGATCAGGTTGGTGCTTTGCGTGTTGTGGAGTCTCAGCTACAAGCCTCAGTGGCAGCTGCCAATAAGAGAGCAGATGCATATTCCATGCGAGCTGGAAGTCTTGCAGAGGCTCTGAGGGAATTGGAGTCCAAGATACAAGACCTCTCAGCGCAAAAGTATGCGCCTTCGTTTTCTTGCTATTCCAGAAAGACAATTAATGTCTTGAATTGGTGTTCCTCTTCCATACTTCCATACTTCCATAAAACTTCCAATACTCCAACTTCCATATGTCAGATCATTATCAAATATCTCATTCTTTTCACATCCAGGAGTTCGCCCTTTGGCTCTCCAACAGCTTCCTCCTCAGAGCTAGCAAAGCTGATGTGGAAGCTGGGCAGCAGCAGCAAAGAAGCTGCCCAAGCAAAGGAGCAGGTCCTGAAATTGAAGCAGGTACTTCATCGCTTCTTCAATCTCTAGGTGTTACTTTTGGGGTGCCTGATTGTAGGCCATGCTTTGGGGTGCCTGATTGCAGGTCATGCTTTGGGGTGCCTGATTGCAGGTCATGCTTTGGGGTGCCTGATAGCAGGTCATGCGTTCATTATTGTCCATTACAATGAACTTAATGGAGCCCACTGCCATGCACTTGTACTCATTGTTGCCCACTGCCATGCACTTAAACTCATTGTTGCCCACTGCCATGCACTTATACTCATTGTTGCCCACTGCCATGGCTACAGGCCTTGGAGCGAATGGAAGTAGATGCTCAAGACATGCATGCTCAGGCTGCAGCTTCAGAGCTGCTCCTCCAACAGGTTCGTGATGAGGGAGCAGCAGCCCTCCTCCAACAACGTGAACATCTCTCATCTCTACATGATGCTGACCGAGGGCTACTGCTGAGGGAGATGTCGGAGCTGCAACGACGCATCAACGGCCTCCGCCGACTTGCTGTAGCGGAAGCAGAGGCGTCGGGGCAGAGAGCGTTGGAGGCACAACAAGCAACCACAGCGGAATTAGAGAGGCAAGTGTCTGAGCGTACAGCTGGTTTGGTGGAGGTATCTAAGTTGGATGCAGCGCTGGCCAGGGCTAGCTCTGCTGAAGGGCAAGTCGAGGAGATGAAATCAAGGCTCCAAGAATTGCTTGATGAGACAACACGGCTCAAATCTCAGGTGCCCTAGCCCCTCACAGCTCTCTACTATGTATGATTGTCTGTACAACCCTCAATAGGATTGATAGACAAGGGAGTACCAGATCACATGTTCTAACTGAATGAATGTGGTGGCCTTTGTCTCTCTCGTGTGTTAGGTTTCAGAGCTGTTGGATGTCAAGGAATTGACCACTGCTGCTGTGGCTGGGCTTGAGGCCACTTTGGAGCGTATTGAGAAGAGCTCAGGGGCTGGTAATCCTGCTCAGATTGGGGGGACAGCTGCTGGGTCTGGGCGCCTGGGTAGTGCCAGGAGAGTGCCAGTCACAATGTGAGTTGTGTGATGATGCAGGAGAGTGCCAGTCACAGTGTGAGTTGTGTCATGATGTTATTCAGAGGTAATCGTCCTTAAGGAGGAGTGGTCAGTATAGGTATTGGTGTGCATCCACATGCAAGACATCTACTGAGGGGTCAGTATAGGTACTGGTTTGCATCCACATGCAAGACATCTACTGAGTGGTCAGTATAGGTATTGGTGTGCATCCACATGCAGGACATCTACTGAAGGAAAATGCATTGAGTTTTTAAGACAGTGTGTAGAGACATCCTGATTGGCAGCTTTAGATTGTAGACCTAGAATTGTTACTCTTCTGTACGGGTGCAAAGCATCACAGCACCTCAGGCTTAAAAGAGTAATATGTCTGTCCGGGTGCAATCTTCCACAGCTCTTCAGAAGGAGGTGGGTCATCATCAGGGGATGGCAGTATATCTGGGCTGTCTAGAGAGCTGGTGCGTGCCAAGCTGTCAGAGGCAGAAGCCATGAGGAAACTGCGAGCCAGTGCCAGGTGATGGGTGAACTAAGTATGTATTTGTGTGGATTGAATTCCTTGGATCCTTTGAGAGAAGGATGCTTTAAGAGGCATGGTTGTGATGAAGTTAGGGTTTAAGCCTGCATGTGCTTGTGTACCTCATCCTTTTATCAGCTCAGGAATATGAGGAGATGACTTCAGATCTTAGTATTCAAACTTAGTAGTTCCTGTCGCATGTTTGCCAGAAGGATTGTGTGTAATGTTCATACAGGTCTGAGGCTGACCTGCAGCACAAGTTGATTCAGAGGGACTTGAGGATTACTAGCCTGAAGGAAACACTGGGTGCAAGGAACAAGGCATATGATGAAGCTAAGAGGAAGCTACACGAGCTGTCAGTCGCTGCAGGAGGAAGCAGCACCTTGGCTTCGTCTTTAGCAAGAAGGTGACATGGCTGTCTTGACTCACAGTCAACCTAATGTCCAGATTCCTCCACATCAGTTTCCTGATTTGATTTGAATGATCTGCCCATAAACATGAGGCTTCGATATAGCTTCAGGATCGGGTGGTCATCACATTGCTTGAGCCACTCATTGAGGCTCATCGCATCTCCCCTCCAGCTTCATAGTTCCATGTTTAGTTGTGGTTTAGGTGTGCTTCATGCTTTACAGAGCACGAAGTCCTGTCAGAGGTCAGCTCTCCTCTAAGCCATCGACGAAGGATGTTACATCACGTTCTGGTAGTGATCAAGGGCAGTATCAGCAACAGATATCTGAGTCTGGCAAGTTGAGGCAAAATGTCATGGTATCATCTGGACAACGAATTGGATTAAGAGGCAGGCCTGTTGCTAGGTCTGTCTCTCCACAGCCTAGAACTCCCCTTGGTAAGACTTTATGGGAAGAGCAGGAGGAAGCTGAACACCAGAGCGTTACACATGGAGATATGATGACAGCAGTGCTGTATAAGGAGTTGGAGGAGAAGAAAGAAGAGATTGCTCGTCTCCGAGGTGAGTTAGTTGGAGTCATTGAGTGATGCAACTAGCTAGAAGGTGAGTTAGTTGGAGTCACTGAGTGATGCAGAAGGTGCTAGAAGGTGCCTTTCAGCTATATTTCTAACATTGATGTTGTTGTGTCTTCAAAATACATCCTCCCCAAATCTTATCTTTTTTTCTCTGCTTTATCCCTGTATCGGATAGATGCATTGACAGAGGCTCTGTCTTTACAACCTGGTTCCGACGCCTCTTCGCCTCATGGGGCAAGTCTAAAGCACTCAATAGAGCATTTGAGGGCTGAGCTAGCTGAGATGCATTCCAGCATTGCTTCAGCAGTGTCCAATGCCAAGTCTTTGACTCGCAAGCTGCAGTCTGTAGTTGAGAGTGGATCTCAATCTGGGGTTAGGGGTGTCATGCCTTCTCCTCTTGCAACGTCTTTGAGATCGTATGCTACAGAGGGAACAGCTCATTCCCTGAGGGATGCTATGCAGGAGCTTGCCTCTCTTGTATCAGACATCCAAGCTGCACATAAGTATGGCATATTGCTTGGAAATGCTACTTCTCCTCCCAGAAACAAGCAATATGATCAAGGATACAGTGGAAGGCAGAGCTCTTTACCATCCCCTGGTTTACTGGCTGCTCTCCAACTTGAAGTTGCATCAAAAGGCATGAAGAGAGGAGTTGGGGCAGTACCTCAAAACAATGTGAGCAGCATTCAAGAGCTACACCTCAGGCTGTCCCACCAAGAGACAGAAAAGGAACTGTTGATGATTCAGGTTTCAGAGCTGAAGAAAAGATTGCAGCAGCATGAGGGAGGTGAGGCCAATACTATGTTGATTGGGAGAGCTGTCAATGCTGGTCGTGTGGGGTCAGTGCTGAGCCTGGCGGAGCTCTTAAATAATGGCCTTCGTGCTGCTGGAGCAGCTTCTCGGAAGCTGCAGGCAGCGCTGGCTGCACCAGGGCAGGTTGTGAATGGGGAGGTAAGGACCGTCACTGGGACACTGGTTACGGAAGTAGCTGCGTCTGAGGCAACAATTGGAATGTTGGTAGTGGAGCTGGAGGGTCTTGTGGGAGGTGCGAGAGAGGGATCGTTACAGGCAGTGGCTGGCATGGAGCTGTCAGGGCTATCAAAGAGGAATGCTGCCTTTTCACCTGACTTCTCATTTCCAGGCCTCCAGAGGGAGCACGCTGTGAGGCCTGCTAGAAGTAATCAGCAAACAGAAGTGCAGGCTGGCTCCTACTTGTTGCACCATCCCCTCTATCAAGGAGCTTCTATCTCTCAGCTGGGAGTCACTAGCCCAGGAGGGGCCTCAGCTGTTGGATCCGAAACCAGCAGTTGGCATACGGTTACTCCCGGCCCCACTCCGTACCACCAGAGCAGTGGGATTGAAAACAGGCGACCCAAAGTGTCCGTTGGTGTGCAAGCTGGGGGAGGCTTGTTGGTGGGGAAGCAGGAGATGGATATGAAGGGGGGGGCTACATCAGGTGCAGGATCAGCATCAGAAGCAGTGGGGGCGGCCTCAGCGACAGTGCTGGCAGAGAGCCTTGTGGAGATGCGTGCCGTGGCAGAGCGCTGGAAGGAGAAGTAAGTACCTCCAGGCTTAGCTCGAGGCAGCAGAGACCACCGCTTAGCACAGATTGATGGACAAGCCGTTGCGTCCTTTCAAAATGTTATGTGATGACTGGGTGATGACTGGGTGTCATAGATGTCACTGACATGCTGATGTGATGATTGTGTGTCATAGATGTCACTGACATGCTGATGTGATGATTGTGTGTCATAGATGTCACTGACATGCTGATGTGATGATTGTGTGTCATAGATGTCACTGACATGCTGATGTGATGATTGTGTGTCATAGATGTCACTGACATGCTGATGTGATGACTGTGTGTCATAGGTGTCACTGACATGCTGATGTAAATTGTTGACACTTAGAGAATGGATGTAAAATGACTTTTATTCTTCGTTAACGCTTAGGTGCAGTACAGTTCCTATTGCAGTACAGTTCGTATTGCAGTACATTTCGTATTGCAGTTGTCTCCTTGACACTATCCTGAACCCCATCAGACTCTTTGAATGAATAACTTTGTTTCCCTTACAGGTGTGGCCGTCTGAGCAACCAACTGTCTTCAGTTGGCTCCTCCTTATCTGCCAGGGAAGCAGCAGCTGCTGAGAGGGCATCTGAAGTGGAGAGGCAATTGGAGCAGCAGGCTTCAAAGAGCCAGGCTGAGGTGCAAAGGTAAAAGGGAGCAGGTTCTGAGGAGCTGGAGATAGATCCAGGATCCATGTTGCTACTTCACTTCAATCCAGGATCCATGTTGCTACTTCACTTAAATCCAGGATCCATGTTGCTACTTCACTTCAAGGGTTAGAACCTAAAATGTACTCAGGTGTAAGTAACAAAGCTATCATGATAGAGTGCTTCAGACTGCCAGGCTTCTGTATTGTAGGCTACAAGTGGCACTGGCAGGGGCACAGGCAGCACGGAAGGAAGCAGAGCAGCAGTACAAGGCAGCAGCAGCAGAGACCAATGCTGTGGCAAGCAGCATGAGCAGTAGCTCCCAGGCAGAGCTGCGTGCTGCTGCCACTAAGCTGGCTGAGGCGCAGGCCAGGTCTGCAACGTTGACCAGGCAACTTGAAACTGAGAGGCAGCAGGGGGCAGCTGTTTCTGGCACCCTGAAGGATGAGATTCAAAGTTTGAGGGTGAGTACGGACCATATTTTCAACCATGAATGTGGAGCAGAACAGGAAAATGTTATCCTTTCTCTACCACACATGCATGCATCTAGCACCCTCATACTGCTTACATCCTCTTACACCCTAACTGGAGTAGCTGAAAGTAGCTGACCGCTAAATATTGATCTACAGGTACTTAGTCCTCATCACCTCAGTTAGTTCTCCGCAAGTGTGAAAAAGTGTGTAAATAACCTCCATTCAGGCCATGCTAGCTCAGGAACAGGGTGAGAGGACCCGTCTAATGACCCAGATGAGGGAGACTATGTCATCTGTTGGTGCCGCTAGCCGCACTGCTGCTTCAGGTGCAGGCTCAGAGTCACAGCAGCAGCTGGAAGTAGGTGCACTCAGGGATGAGGTGTTGAAGGTGCAGCAGGAGGCGGCGAGGGCAAAGGCAGGGCGGGAGAGGGCAGAGGCACAGGCGATAACATGGAAGAAAGAGGCACGGGGTTTGAGGGAGCGACTGACAGAGGTGGAGAAGGTATGTGGAAGGAACAGTCCAGGGATAGCCTCTGAGGCAGATTGTGGGGTGCATATCTGGATAGGAGACATGCACCCCTATCACAATATAGGAGATCCTACAGATGTCCACATCTGATCAAATTTACGGCACCTCAATGCTCAGTTCAATTCATAAGATCATGCTGCCTTCTACTTTGTCTCCATGCTGTAGGGAAGAGCACTGCTGGTATCTCAGCTTAAGCCCAGGATGGAGGCTGTCGAGGGACGCTTCGCCAACAGCTCACAGTCCTTTGCCACAAAATTAGCTGAATTGGAGTCACGGATTCTTGCTTCCTCGTCTTTGAAGGATACTCTGCCTGCAGCTGAGGCTCGGATCCAACAACTTGAACAGCAGGTAAGAGGAGTAAGGAGGTACAAGACAGTTTCCTGCACCCATGAACCTGTCTGTGCTATATCACTGTGTGGCAATATTTATTTTTATGACATGGTAAGCACTAAATCTTAACTCTCAACTGCTTCTTTGCAGCTCCTCCAACTCTCCTCCCAGCTCCAGGAAGAGGCATTGCGACACAAGGAGCAAATCTCCTCCACAAGATGGACTTCCCTTTCCAAAGTCAATCGCTACCAGCGCATGATTCAACAATTGAGTCAAGACAAGGAGCGTCTCCAGTCTGTTTTTTCCAGAGAACGAGCTGAGCTTCAGGTAATCCTCATTCTCTGTTAGGGTTTACCTTGATCGTCTTGTGCGCAGGACGCCCATAGCCCATAGCATTGATGGTACACCAACTAGATTAATGTGTCCTCTACAATGGTCACCTTGTTCAACGTGCATGTGCTCCCTCATTTTATCAACGGTGATATGCATTGGAATTTTTAGGGCACCCAAACTTCAACATGCAGACCCTGACCCTACTGCTTCTGCTGACTCGCTTCATCCCCCTGCTAGGTGGCTGTTACTGAAGCTAATCGCCGTGCTTCAGCTGCAGAGTCAGAGTCCCAGGCGGCAGAGAGTCGAATGAGTGAGCTCAGGACCGTTTTTGACGCTGAGAGGCAGAGCATAGCACAAAAGCAAGTGCTGCATCTGCAGGTGAGAGACAGCAAGACCTCCCATCATCCTTGATCGATAATAAAGTGTGGACCAATGTATGTTTAAGCCATACTTTCATCCTCTGCATGTGCTGTTGAGGTGCAGAATATAATATGTAAGTTTGAACAAGTTGACAGGAGGCTTGCTAGTAGCATGCATGGGAAGGGAAGTATGCAGTGTGTAGAGGGTCCTGTCTAGACTGAATATTTAGCACCAGTCATCATCCAGAGGGGTTTAAGCAGTTCTAGGCTGAACCCTAGAATCTTTTTAATCAGGAAATGCAAAAGCGCATTGAGAGTGAGAGGCAGGCCATGGATGCTGAAAGTGCAGCAAGGGTTGAATCTGAGGCACTTGCTCGGGAGCAAAGGGCTCAAGAAGAGGAGGCTGTCAAGACTGCGCAGCTTGAAAGCAGGTATGGCAACTTGCTACCACAGCACTAGAGCTCGAGTTCCAAGGTCTCTCTTTGCGCATCACATGCTCCTCATTTTCTGTGTACCTTCTTGATCACAGTACCTGAGTGCTGTGATCAATTGTGTACCTCAGGCTTGATAGACTGTACATCTCAATGGCAGGTATATGGAGCAACTTAGACTGTTGGAGGGAGAGAGGCTTGCGTTAGAGGCTAGCAAGGATGCCTTGACTCAACAGTTTCGTCAGTACCAGGGCCTGAAGACTCAGGAGCTGCAAGTGAGAGCCCTGTAGTGTATAACAACAACTAATAGGAGGAGTCCATCAAGTAGTGTGCTCAGGCATTCACTCACATGTCATGGTGATGATGAGAGGAGTGTGCCATTGTAGGAAGATATTAATGAGAAGTACTCCTGAAATGAGTTATTCTCCTACAGAAAAGATAACATGAAGACCTTCATTAAATGCTCCAATGTAGCTCATTGTTCTGTTTTGTTCAGTTTGCTTACAAAATTCATGGATACTCTCGCCCTGCTGCAGTTGCTTGAGGAGCGCATCATTAGGCTCATAACAGGAGGAGCATCAGAAGCACCTGGAATGGTTGCTGAAGCCGCTGCTGCCATTAGGCAGAGCATGATGGCTCTGGACTACTCACATGTAATGCCGGCTGCCTCAGTGCCAGGAGTGAAGGCGCCGCGCATGCCAGCCAACGCTGGGGTCCGTCGACAGCAGGTAGCAGTAGCAGCAGCAGCAGGGGGGGAGCCAGGAGGCATGAAGAGCAGAAGAGGGTCTGTGGCAAATGTGAAGAGTGTAAAGCGAGGATTGATGGCAAAGAATCTGTCTGCTGCTTCTGCTGCTGCTGGTTCCATGTACTCAGAGCAAGGCCCTAAACAAAGGTACCGTCAACACCAGGCGCAGGTCAGTGCCCTCTATGGAGCAGCAGTCCCTGAAGAGGTGGCAGAAGTGGCAGCAGCAGCAGAGGCTGACATTGCAGCTGCTGCCAGGAGGGAAGCTTTGTTCGAGCGACTGCACCGTCAGCGGGCTGAGGCCCTTTTATCTGCTGCCAGAACATCACTGTCAAGGCTTAAGAACCGCTTAAAGCTGAGTTTGAGGACAGTGAAGGCCATGCAGGAGGAGGGTCTGACTAGGGTGAGTGTGAGAGTTGTGAACTTCATGCATGAAGATAGGTTAGCCAAGCAAGTCAGTGTTGAAAGGATGAAGACTACATCCATGTAAAGGATGTGAATATTTACACCTTGCATTTCATATCATGTTCACACCATGTTCATACCAATTTGAGATCTGCTGGACTATAGATCCTTCTGTTAGATCAACTGGCCTGTCATTACGATGTACACAGGAAGAGCATGTGAAGCTCATGTCGGAAGTGTCTGTCCTCAGAGACAAACTGAAGGCAGCTCATGCAGAGAGTGCCAGAAGAGGTAGGGCCCTGCAACTGCTTCAGGGCGTGATGCCCAATCCTGGTGATGCTGGAGTAGGGGCAGGTACTTCCTCTTCTGCTGCTGCTGCAAATAATAATAGCAATGTCCAGCGGCGATGGGTAAGTAGCACACGCCCAGTGCCTGCTACGATGGCAGGCCTCTCAGAAACACAACTTGTGGAAGGTGATTCGACTTCTGCCAATGCCAATGCTGCTCTAGCTATGAAGGAGCTTGAGTCAGAACGACTGGCAAGAGAAGCTGTGGAGGTCAAGCTGAGAGACAGCCGTCATAACGTGGAGCGTAAGATGACAGTCATCAGGTGGGAGTGAATGTGTGCTGTTGTGAGGTGTGAAGATGAAAGGGCAGTTGTGAGGTGTGAAGATGAAAGGGCGGTTGTGAGGTGTGAAGATGAAAGGGCAGTTGTGAGGTGTGAAGATGAAAGGGTGGTTGTGAGTTGTGAAAATGAAAGGGCGGTTGTGAGGTGTGAAAATGAAAGGGTGGTTGTGAGGTGTGAAAATGAAAGGGCGGTTGTGAGGTGTGACCTGGGTGTTCTTTTGAAGTACTGTCACTGCTCTTCTTCATGTAGGGATCTTCAGAGGCGGCTTCTGGACTTAGAAGGTCTCCTCCCTGGTGGCAGCAAGTCGGGAGCAGTGGAAGCAATAGAAGTTCAGGAAACCAAAGTCAAGCAGCTTCAGGCAGCTTGTGCACGAAAGGATGTGTTGATCAAGGAGCTGAAGGAAAGACTCGATCAGAAGGAGGTAAGGGAGGGAGGGTCTCGCTGTTGATTTGAATCAAAGAGCAGACCTCACAATACTGTTTCATTTCCATTATAGTAAGATGTCTGCCACTTCTTATCTCACTCCAAAAGAAGGATAGCAAACAAATGTTGTCTTACAGTCGTAACAGCCAATTTATAGATTTCCTTGCATTTATAAAGGACAACGAGATGGGTCATTTTGGAGCAACAGTCTTGTGTTGTCTTAGCAACAACTTATGTTCTAAAAAGTTACATTCAAGTGTAATCATAATGACCACTAGCAGCAGCTTCACTCAGCTTCACCTGCGAACCATCTCACCCTTTGGTAACATGTCTTTACAGATATCCCCTGGATATCAGTAATGCTTTCAAGGGTTAAAGATTCAAATGTCTCTGTGAATGTGCTTCGTGACTATGTTTCCACTCAAAACAATCCCCATGCTGGCTGCAGGCATCAGCTGACAGAGAGGAGGAGGGCAGGCTGGCAAGAGCTGCAGCAAGAATGAAGGCAGAATTGCAGCGTCGAGAGTCAGGTCTGAAACAGGCCCTGAGACAGTTGGAAGAGGTGAGCTGTAGATGGTCGAGTGCGTGGGATGCCTGTACTTTGATTTCAGCAACGGTCGCCTCGGTGTAGGTATCTCTATATGACGATCCATGGTTAGGGGAATATTGCACAGGCGATAGCCTTTGCGCCTACATAGTAACATGAACGTTATATTGACCTCAATAAACGTTATATTGTTACAGCCATGTTGTACCAAGTTGCTTCTTCGTCGGTGTTGCAGGAGAAACAGGAGAGTTTGATGTTGAAGAAGGAGTCCAGGCTTCAAAAAGATGAGCTGTCCAGTTGCATGCAGCGACTTGCTACTGGAGAAGAGAGGGTGAGAGAGCTGGTGAAGGTGATACGTGGTATGTCTGCCTCTATAGAGATGTGTATAAACGCCATTCAAAGAGCAGTCTCAAGTGGACGTTCCAATAGGACTGGCAGCATGGTCCCAGAAGCACAAGTGAGGGGTTCGCTTGCTCATCAAGAGGGGGGAGGAAATGGTCTTTTCGTTGATGAGATTGCCTCCCTGACAGATTTGTCTCTTTCAGATATCCACGCAATACTAGGGAGGGACCGGGAAGGTGATGATGCAGAGGACTTTTCTTGGGAGAAAGAGGTGGAGCCGTATCTCATGCTTATAGAAAACACTGCATTGGATGGGGTCTTAGCTGATGATATGTATGTGGCAAGGAAAAGATCTGAGGCCTTACTCAGAGGGGTTGAGTGGGAGGCGAAGACTGCTCTTGTGCTCATAGAGGCAGTAGCACGTTGTGCTCATCATGCTGCTAAACGACTGCTCAACTAGTGTGGCAGTTCTGCACCTCTTGGATGTCATCAATGAACTTATCGAATTCAATTAAAGTCACATTACAACACACTAAACAAAACTCTGAATGCAGACAACACTGTCAACAAACAATAGGCAAACAGCTAGAATTGATTCATGAGTACACCTCATCAGGCAGCTCCGAAGAGGACAAAAACATAGTAAAACAAAGAAGCTTACAATAAGCCCTGCTTCATTAAAAAAGAACTGAATTACATTGAGGAAGCTTGATATTTCATGAGTAAATGTTAAGCTCTTAAAAAAAGAGCTAGTTACTAGCGCCTGAATAACCACTGCATGCTACCCAAGGCTCCTGCAGCAGCTGCACCTGCCAATCCCAAGGCTAAGGCCCCCACCCCTGCAGAAGAAGTCCGTGAGGGCACTCGTTCCCCCTCCACAGTATTTGTAACCGTATCACTCAGTTGGAGTGTTGTCCCTATGGTAGAGCCCTCGACATTACGCTGAACTGGAATGGATTGATCAATGAATGGGTCCCTGGACATGTCCCTGTTGGACCCAGTTACTTCGTTGGTTGATGACAGAGTCGAATCATCAACCCTGTCTTGCACTGGTAGAGGTAACAAGGGTACTTCAGCTAGGGCAGTTACTGCAGGACCATTGTGTGGCAAGTCATCCAATTGGAGTGGCTGTACTACGAGATCCATGGGAAGAGGCCCAACAGCAAACTCCATAGCAATGACAGCCAGGCCAGACTCACTGTTCCTCACCAATCCCTGCTGTGCTCTCGCAGGGTTTAGTAGCTGTGCTCCATCTACAACAGCAGTGGCTGCAGCATCAGTAGGCATGTCAGGGTTGGCTGTTGTGTGTCTGTCTACAACAGACATGGCATCCCGATGGAGTGACTCAGCAGCTGTGAGGCGAGTCAGAAGCTCTTGGCGAGCAGACAACAAGTCTTGCTCTGCAGCTATGCTTTGTTGGTTCCTGGCATTGTCTGCATTCGAGTCAGTCCCTCCAAGCCTGATGTTAGACATTGACCCCTCCTGCCTCCTTAGACCCCTCAGATCTCTGGCAAGGCCAGGGAGTAGCTGAGCATCTAAAACAGCATCTGAATGTCCTTGCTGCTGCTGCTGCTGCTGATGATGTCGGTGCCTGTTGGCTTGGACAACACGCTGGGCAATAGATTGCAGAGACTGATGTCCTCGAATCATGGACTCCAAGGATTGCAGTCGCGACTGTGCAACTTGTAATGCTCTCTGCAGTAGGAAGGCACGGACATCATTTCATTACATTAATGCCACACTTGGGGCATGCTATACATAATTACATAAGAAGGTATGAGGTGATGTACACAATACTAAATATCGTTTGAAGATCTAGGCCTGGTCTAAATTTGAAAGAAAAGGATCATTACTTCAGAAGTCATGTACCTGTGTGGCAGCTAGTCGGTCTGAGAGCTCTGCCAAGGGTGTCCTGCTACCCACTGTCCCTGACTCAGCACCCTCAACATTGCCCCCCTCCAATAATTGGGACACTTGCACCTGTGCTGCAGTTTGTAAAGAAGCCAGCTGCTGGCCCAGATCATCCACCTGTTGGGCCAACCGAATGTACCGGCGTACAGCACCATTTTGTGTGCGGTTGCCCTCCCTTTCCTCTATCTCATTGAATTCAGATTCACTGACTGCACTTCCCTGTCCTCGCTCAGGTACTTGACTAGGCGCCAATATCTCTTGCACCATACCTGAGCTCCCCTCCTCTACTTCCAGCTTGTGTCGACATACTGGACATGTGTTGTGCTACAAAAAAGTATGCAATCAGTGTTTGAATCATTACTCTTACAGGCTCAACATCTTAAATATCTCAAGGGTACCAGCAGACAGCAGTTTAGGATGTATTCAAAATGTGATCAAAGGAGGATCTCTGCACTAACCTCTTTCAGCCATGGGAGGATGCAATCTTCATGAAAGCAATGTTTGCATGGCAGCTCCAGCACTTGATGACCACCTTCAAAGGTTTCATGACAAACTGTGCAAGGCTCCCCTGCTGCGCAACTAGCCCAGTGTTGACAGCACTCATCATCCTTAGAGCATGTATCTTGAGGTCTGACTGGCAACCTGGGGAGGCTGTCCACTACAGTCCTAGAGGTTGGTTGCCTGGGAGGCTGGTACGCTTGCATCAAGCGTGACATGATAGCTTGTAAAGAGTCTTGAGATGCATAATCCCCCATCTGAAAAGCGCTGCAATCGTATCAAGCATGGACATCAGGAATACGAGAAATGTTTCATGTTTGGCAGCGATGTCTTAATCAAATAGCTTACCCAGAAAAATTTGAGAGGTCGACAGTTTCATGAATTATCATGACTCGGGCCCCGCTGTTCCCTGGTCGTGGCGCGGCACCAGCAAGGCCTCTAGGAAGTTCAAAAGAGAGGCTTGAGATCATCACATTGCCAGGCGGAGAGGGTTGCCGGGTTGCCTGAGTAGCAAAAGAGAGATGATAAGACTCTTGTACAGTCAAGTATCTTCCAGAAGAACTTCTTGTAAATGCACGTACCTCCACCAGCTCACAAAACTCTGAATTGCAAGATGTACATACTCTGTCCCCGATGTCATTTCTGTGAGAAGCCCGTTGCTGAGCACAATTGAAGCAGAAGACGGTTTCTGAGCTCATTGTTATGATAAACAAAGACGTATTTTACTGTAAATGTATGATTTTTAACGTCAAAAGAAACCTAGGAGCTTCGATATTTGGACTGCCGTACAGTTCCAGAACATCTCGAAAATTCTGATCTGCTGTTTGAGTAATGAGTAACGAGCGGCGGTGATTGTGCGCTAGACATGTCCAAATGAATGGAAGCTTGCGAACGCATTTTACTCGTGATGTAACGTGTTTTTTAGGGTTCTGTATTGTCATTCAAATGTGGTCAACATGAACAAGAAATTCACAGATTCGTCATTGTGCGTATGTTCACTTGATCGTTCATGGTTCGCTCACTCGAATGTCAAATCAACATTGCTCACTGCCATATGACGACATTCATCGATTTCAAGAGTAGCAACTATCATTACAATTAGAGGCATCACCATCTTTATTGGCAGCATTGACATTCTGAAATTTTGATTCATGAATAAGAGTCTAGCATGTGCACTAATTGGGAAGGCCGCTCCTACACCATTTCTCACATCCATCAAAAACAGCCATGTTAATATTCTGCAAAACATACGTTTTCATGAGGAAGGTTGTTAAGAACTGAGCGCTTAACGACTGAAACATCTTGCGCAAGTTGTGCTTCTGTTATGGATATGGTTCAGGATAGACTGAGGGCTACTCAGTACACTGAATATTTTAACTGGGAAATTCCTGAACGTCCCCGTCCTCGTAGGTAGCTATAGACAAATTGAAGACTATTCATAGGAGGAACTGTAGTATGGAAAGTTTGGAAACTCGATTTAATGGTCAAAGCTGAAGTAAGCCCATAAACTTCGAGACCTTGAACTCTAGGTTTCAGAGCGAAAGTTCAAGACAACTCGACTCTTTAGCCGTTGCATATAGAGTATGAAATCGCTGCATTGAAAAGATATCAGGCTGAGATTATGGAAACAACTGTAGCGCGTTCAGGGGAAGCCGCGTCATAGGTGGTGAATATCAAAAGCAAATGAATAAGATTAAAAGAGAAGAAAAAAGTAGGTATTTTAAGCAGACGTATGTCTATTTTATCAATTATCTTTTGATGAGGAATCGTTTTTGACACCATCTTTATACTCTTCAGGAAGACCAGGAAATAAAAATCCTAAGACTGGCGGTCAGACTGATGAATTACTGCAGTCAAAGCAGAACCTTCTTGCAGCTTTAAGTGAGAAGCCTGAAGAGAACCCTTGCAACTCATGTTCTTGACATTCCCTAACTAAATCTGTAAAACATTCTGGCTATCTGCAGCTCGGCAAGCTGATGAAAATACCAGGATATTGGAGAGGGAGCGTGCAGCCGTGTTTGGAGGGGAGAGGAAGGAAGTTCTTAATGTAAGAATGCTTCCAAATTGTTATTTTCTGTGTGCAATTGCACCTCTTCCTAAAGCTCATACTGTTCCGGGCCCCTGTCTCCTAATTCAAATGTCTCATCTGTTGATTCCTCCATCCTACATATTGGTATGTCCAACACAGCAAGGGAGGCAGGGAGGTGGAATTGCAGATCCATCTCAGAGGATACCCAGATCTGGTGTTCAAGTAGGAATTCATGACCAGGGCGCACATCGTAACAAACCCCCCCCTCCTGCACGCCTTCAAATTGGTCAGCAGAAAAAAGGTGTGGCGCATGTGTTCTTGGATGGGCATAACAAGAAGGTGTATGACCCCAGTGAGATCCCTGGACTTAGCCCTGGTCCCAAAAACGAGCCTAGGAGAAGCTCTGATGTGCATATTCAAGAGAGACCTTGGTCATCCTTCAAGCCTACAGCCTTACAAGTGCAGCCAGAAAGTGATGCATTGGAGGGCACCTTCCCAGACTCACCATCATTCTACCCTGGGATGATATTCTCTGTGCCAGTAGCAGGTCAACACGCACCTCCACCAGCTTCACAACTTCCTTATGGACAAGCCAATGATACAAGATCTGTTGGGAACTCTGCTTGGGTGGAGAATCACTTGCAGGCTCACAGTGAGGCTCATGCAGGGGTAGGAGGTCGCCCCAGCAGTGTGGGTGAAGGTGGAGAATCCAAGGCAGGACATGGCTGGTTTCAGGGAGAGGAGAAGGAAGTAGGAGGGCGACGCAACCGGTTGCAACGAGATGAGGCCACAAAGCGTCAAGAGGCATACAGGCGTGAGCTTGATGAGCAGGTAGCCTTGAACCTGGATCATTAGACTAAATCATCCTTCTAAGTTAGTGACTATGGGGATATGAAATGGTGGGCAGTTAGCTGACAGTAAAATCACAATATTGATATGACATGAAGGTGAATGATCATCCTGAATCTATTGGTCACTTCTCTGTCAGTTAAAAGATTAAGTTGTTGATCACTTCCTACCAGTTCAGAGGACCAGATTTTCAAGCGTCTGTTGTACTTTTTGCGACTTTTGTACTTGTAGGTGCAGGCTCAGCGAACACGGAAAGAGAATGAAAGGGTTGCAGCCAGGCACAGCGAACATCAAGTTCGTTTAGATGGGCAGAGGTCTGCTGCAGGTATTGGAGGCCGTGGAGGTGGTGGAGGAGAGCCATTAAGGTTGCCAGGAGGTGGGCTGATGGCTGATTTAAGGCAGAGCCCTCATGCACATGTGCCCATGCCTCTGGAACACCCCTTCATGCATCAGCCACTCAGAGCGACAGGCCCATCCACGCACATGACCATGGAGGTCCCAGGCAATTACCCGATGGTCCTCCAGCAGTACACATCTTCTGAAGCCATTGATGCGAATCCCTATCCTCCACCAGGGGCAAGGGCTGCGCCTCCATCAGTGTTTGGACAAGCGCAACCCGTTTGGCAGGGTTCACACAGGATACACCCCACTTTGCAACCTGCCCCTCACCTTCTCATACCTGATTCAAACCAACCTCCAGAAAGCTGGCAACCCCATCATGCACAAGTTTCAGACCTGGGGCGCCTTTCCCCCCCACAGCTTCCCACTGCTGCTCCTCCCGCTGCTGTTAGCCCCACTGGTGCCGTGGGGGGTCAACGGCGGTATATGGCAGACCTGCGCCCTGGGCCCTCAGAGGAGCAGTTGAGACAGAAGGAACAGCAGCGTTTTAAATTGGCTGCAGACTTGGAGGAGCAGATACGACAGAAAAAAGAGCGGGATGCACAAGCCAAGGCCCAGGAAAAAGCTGCCATGGCGAAGGTGATGATTCATCATCATCTATGCTTCACAGTCTGTGTAGCATGTGTGACTCCTTTATCATCTAATCAGCCATTTGAAGACTTCCATGTAAAACTTTCAAGGCGATCAGCACGGTGAACCCTTAACACATCTGCTCTGCTGTATGTACAGGAGGAAGCCGAGCTTCGCATGTACTATCAGCGCATGCAGGAGCAGAGAGATGCTGAGGAGCGCGCTAAGAGAGCTGCTAAAGGAGGGGGAGTGTCAGGGGTTGGCTATCCGCCCTCAGAAGGTGGCGCCCCCCTACCTAGTCAAGCCTGGTCACAACCTCCAACAACTATGATGGCAGGCCCTGTGGCACCTCCACCAGTCAGACGTCAAAGATCAAAGAATGTTTTGGATGCAGATTGGCTGGATAAGATACCTTCTGCAGCAGCACCTGTTGTACCAGATTTAGGTTTCCTAAGTAAGAAGCAGTAATTGAACAGTTCAATTGTAGCCAAGTCTATTGTAGTAACTAAGCTTGGAAACAAGTGTTATTGCTTCTTCCTATCATGCTTCAGTGTGAAGGCTCTTGTTTTGATCGCATGCACTCTTATTTCAGACGTAGGTGCATCGCATGTGAGCAACGCAGATGTAGTAGGTGCCAGGAGAGCACCGCGTACATCTGATGGCTGGCAGGACTCGGCTCCAGGCCTGCCTACTCAAGATGTGGAGGATAGCAGGATAAAGATTCCTGTTAAAGCTGTCTCTCCCCTTGCTCAGTTGGCTGGTAGTAGCAACAAGCTTGATATTGCCTCTATGTTGCAAGAGCTGCAGCAGGAGCAGGTAAACGTGCCCTCATTTCGTACTTATGAGTATAACGCCGTCACATGCACTTTCCCCCCAGTTTTTGATTTTGAGTGGTCCAGGACCCTAGGGGACAGTCTAAGGACGTTGCTAATGCTAACATGCTCATAGGTCAAGCTCAAGGAGGAGTTTGCAAGGCAGTCAGAGGCCATGCGCAATGTCCTGCAAAGTGTTGGTGTCTCACATCCAGTAGACAGTGATCGTGCATGGCAGGTGAACTGGGCAAGAACAAAACTGAGCTTTTCTTAACTTGACACTCACTTGTACATTATGGAAATTTTGGGATGAAGATGCACTAATAGAAGAGTCCTACTCCTACAAGATTTTGCTAGTATTGATTGGCATTGTTCACATGCAGGAATTAGATCGGATACGGAAACGCCTTACTGACACAGATTCACGAATGGAAGCACTACGATTCAACGAGACTACTGACGCTCTTGATCAGTTTATAGTATCTACACACTTGGTGCCTCGTGATGTCAATGCCATCCCTTCTCGCTTAACCACTCCTATGGAAGCCGCTTGGGTTAGGGATGCCATAGAGCAGCGTGGATACTCCCCTAGTGCCTCCCCTGGTATGCCAGGGGTAGGTATAGCTGGGCCTGCTCTACCAGATTCCCATGCAGCTGCTGCTCACTATGGTGTGCATGGCATGCCCCTTCATGGTATCTCTGATGAAGGTGAGGAGGATTACTACAACAATGATGGTGAGAGGCGGGAGGGACAGCTTCGTTTAGATGAGTTAGAGTTCCTGGATTGCCTAGATCAGTTGTTGGGGCAGCAAGAGCAACAGAAAGGACAAGATTGGAGTAAGGGTAAGGTCCCCAAGGAGGAGCGCGGATTATATGCTCCCATATCTCATCTGAGTGGTCCCCCTTCACTGATCCCTAGAGCGCCTCTCCCTCCAACCTCCTTGTTGCATCAGCACGTGCCAAAGAGTCGGGTGGGGGGCTCATTTTTCAATCTGGAAGGGGATCATAACAATGTAGTCCCTCAGCAGCCTGTGGGCAGAAGAGCACTCCCCTCAACAGTCAAACAAGGAGCTCAGGGAAGGTCTGAAGCACCCATCCTGCTAGCTGGAGGTCTACCATCAGCAGGCACATGCAAGAAGACGGTGCAGGCCGCTCCACGGTTTTCTAGCGCAAAGATCGCATCCAGGGCAGGGCCTCAGAATGCTACAAATCGGGCCTCGAGGAAGAGTGACGCTGGAACTCAACCGTCTCGACCAGGTGCTAAGTCAGCTGGGCCCAGACTAAGTAGGCCAGAATATTAAAGTGTCCTGTTAGAAGGATTTTCAAACAGAGTATGTTACGGCACACGACCAGATTTTCACCCATTGTCCTTAAATTTATCTTCCTTGTACGATTTATTATGGTATCAAAGGCACTGAACATCTTCAACAAACCTCGCCGTACATGAACAAGGAGTCCCGTGCAATTAGTGCCTTCCTGCTGCATCTGAAAGTGTTTCCTATAGCTCATGCTGATATTTTTTTAAATAAATCGTTTACTATCGCAACATGATGTCTCCGAGACTTAGGAATGGTGTTCATAAGCATGTGGAGAGGGTACGGCTATGGACAAAGCTTAAAGCAGAGAAAATAAGTAGATTTGCTCCTCAGCTGAAGCAACCTGACCTCAGCAATGTCCCAGACTGGGTTAGAAGGTCAATTCGATTGGTGGGAGAGATCAAAAGCAATGTGTTCGCATTATGAACTTACTGTTATAATCACATGCAGTCTCTTTGCCTAATGTTGTTCGGCCTTTTATCCCATGCAATCAACTATCCTGATGGCCTTGCGAAAGAGTTGCAAAAATCTTTTAACTGGGCTGCAATAACGTGCACGGTATGATTAAAAAATTTCGTTTTCTAGCCTGCACCTGTAAGGTGCCTACAAGATTGTGCTGAGTGCAGGTCGTAACAGCACCTCTGATTGGTAAAGTCTCTGAGGTCTCCACTTACCGCATCATTGGGACAGTCAGTGGTGGTGAGCTGTCATACTTGACCTTGCATGCAAGATGTCATCTGTTCTTGCTCAGCAGCAGCAAAATGCTTGCAAATGACTGTGTCTGTTCTGTATCAGGGCTTTGGGGGTTCCTGATGTTCATGGTTGGAACACACACCTTGACCACTATGGAAGATGGCAGTGGCGTCTTTGTCGCCTTAATGTCCCCAGTTGTCGTCATCTCAACCACATACTTTGCTTACAAGAGAGGCCTGGATCAGTTAGCGAGATTCATTCAGGTACTAAGGCCTGCGCTCATCATCACTCATGGTTCTCAAACTTTTGTCCTGTGCTTTGTGAGAATGAGTCACAGCACTGGGGCCTCTGAATAGTTCAATTCCATGAAAGTATGTTCACAGCACTGGGGCCTCTGAATAGTTCAATTCCATGAAAGTATGTTCACAGCACTGGGGCCTCTGAATAGTTCAATTCCATGAAAGTATGTTCATGGGACAAGTATGTTTTCGTTGCGGACCATGAGACAAAAATGTCTACACATCAGAATCCAGTTTCCCCTCCGTTTGCTGAATATGCAGCTAACATACATTCTGGTTGGTTATGGCTCTTATCCTAACGCACAAGGTAAAGATATAACACAGAGATGCCTTGAAGAACATAAATGCTTCATCAGAAATTATCCATGCATGTTTAAATCATGGGGTGGCAATGTGGCCTTAAGACTTGAGACCTGTTTAAGTAGATGGAATGCTTTTTATTGCAGAAGCCATTCTTTTAGCTTTGGTGCGAATATCTGGGATTGTTGCGGGGGGAGTTGTCTCCTTAATCTTTGCTGTTCTGATTCTCCCTCGAGCTGCCAACATTGAAGCTTGCAGGTACAGAAGATTCTGATTCTCCCTTGTGCTTCAACCACACTATACTCTTATTGAATGTTTAATACTTCAGGCAGGCAAGATTTCACAAGTTCTTTTGGAGAGCCTGGCCATAACTGAGGGATTTCAGCAGCATGATAAATGAGAACCATGTTGTAATTTCTTTATAACGTTTTTACAACCCCAAATAACTCTACCAGATTATCGTAACAAGCTGAGTGTGTTACAATTGTCCTTTGTACATCAGATTAGCATTTCGTGTTCAATGTTATGTACCAGAGAAGCTAAGCGGGCACTCAAGATGCTTATTGAACTAAATCATGAGGTGTGGAGGGACACATCAACGCCAGTCCCTGTGGATTTGTAAGTGAAGTAGCTTTGGGTAGGGTATAGGGCCTGAGTGGGTAGGGCATAGGGCCTGAGTGGGTAGGGTATAGAGCCTGAGTGGGTAGGGTATAGGACCTGAGTGGGTAGGGTATAGGGCCTGAGTGGGTAGGGTATAGGGCCTGAGTGGGTAGAGTAGCTGAAGGTCTTATGTAACACGATAGTCTAGATGCTCCACAGCTCTGTGTCTTATAGGAACACTGATATTGAGTTCGTAAAACAGGAAATAGTTGTGTACTTTTTTAATGCAAGATGTCCTACTCATTTATCTCAAATCCAGGGAAACTCTGAGCAGTCCTTTGATGTGCTGCATTCTCTCTGAATTGAATCTTCTTATTGATAACAAATGATATCCAACAGGAGGAAAAAGAAAAAATCTGCAGGTCGGCATGGCAATCTTGCCTCCCTCAGTGCAGCCTCAAATGTTTTCTCCACTTTCAACCCTAGTGCATCAAATCTGCATAACTCTGGAATGTGGAGTAGTCAGCATGGAGCTGAGAAGTCAAGAGAAGGCGCCGAACGGCTGTACGCCAGTATATACCTCACACTACAAAAGGTTTGTTCTCTTTTTATTGGACTAAACTTGGTTAACCTCTCTCTTATATTTATATCTCTGCTTTCCTCTGGAGCCTCTCCAACATCCATTCTGGATTATAAAATGTCCGTGTTCTTATTCGTGTTCAATTACCCCTAAATTTACCCCAGGAATCTCATAACTCAAACACTGATGTAAATATTTTTAAACTCTATCTTAAGGCTTTTCTGCTCATAAAATAATATGTTGGTTCTCAGGTTGAGGAGATGATGGAGCAATGCAAAGGAGAGGTGTACGTCCATCACCTGAATGGTCAATACTTCTTCCTACCAGGGTTGCATTTCTTCCAGGCTGGTCGCTGGCGCCTGCCTCAAGAGGACATGAAGGTGTTGGTTGCAGCAATCAGGAGAATTGTGAGACTTCAATGGACCCTTCTCCTCAGCTTTGAGCAGGTACGTGATTCTTAATATCCATAAGGATGTAGGACATGGTTGAACTAATGTAGTTTGGACAACATGCAAGGTTGAACTAATGTAGTTTGAACAACATGCAAGGTTGAACTAATGTAGTTTGAACAACATGCAAGGTTGAACTAATGTAGTTTGGACAACATGCAAGGTTGAACTTATGTAGTTTGAACAATATGCAAGGTTGAACTAATGTAGTTTGGACAACATGCAAGGTTGAACTAATGTAGTTTGGACAACATGCAAGGTTGAACTAATGTAGTTTGAACAGCATGCAAGGTTGAACTAATGTAGTTTGGACAACATGCAAGGTTGAACTCATGTAGTTTGAACAACATGCAAGGTTGAACTCATGTAGTTTGAACAGCATGCAAGGTTGAACTAATGTAGTTTGAACAACATGCAAGGTTGAACTAATGTAGTTTGGACATCATGCAAGGTTGAACTAATGTAGTTTGGACAACATGCAAGGTTGAACTAATGTAGTTTGAACAACATGCAAGGTTGAACTAATGTAGTTTGAACA
>BEGY01000092.1:145137-241241 GCA_002335675.1 Chlamydomonas eustigma | reverse complement strand
CTGTGTTCATAGGCGGAAGTATTTCTACCGCCACCACCGCCTATGCTGCTCTTCCTAGCTGTGCAAGAGGGCCATGGCAGTAAGCTGGGGTGACTGATCTGGTTACCTGTGGCGATGATCTCTTGCAGCATGGGACAGTTCTGTAGCCCCTCCAGAGACTCCAGGCGATTGTGGCTCACATTCAAGTATGTCAAGCAAGACAGGTTTCCTAGACCCTCTAAGTTAGTTAGTTGGTTGTCCATCAGATGCAGAGTGGTGAGTATGGGAGCTAGCTGTGGAAGCATCATCAATGATGAAGCAGCAGCAGCAGCAGCAGTAGCTTTGACTCCATTGGATCCGACTGCCACATATTTGCTGTCAGGATGTAGTGACATGATGCAATTGTGTGCTAAGCTAAGCTTTTGCATTTGAGGAAAGGGGCCACCCTGTAGTGTGGGGAGGGTATGAAATGAGTTAGAGTCCAGCATCAGCTTGCGTAAAGAGGAGGGCAGGTGCAGGGGTCTTGGTGGTCCCACATCATGGTTGCCTAAGAAGTTGTCTTTCAAGCTGAGCTCAATCAGGTGAGTCAGCTTTGACAGACTGCCGTCAATTCTTGTGAGGTGGTTGGATTCAGCATGGAGGACCTACGTGGATAGAATAACACATAACTGCTGAGTAGAGCCAATAAGTTGGGAGTACGAGGAGGCTGTGACTTGGGAGTGTGGATCTCACATTTGGCATTTATTTAATGACATTTGAAAAATCCATGTGCTAGTGAATTAAGGATCACCCTTCTTGCAAAGACCCTTTACTTCTCCTTCAATGGTATATTCAATGGTATGCTCCTAGGTCTATGCCAGCACTGCATGTGGTGATCAGAGATCACATTAATAGGAGGCTGCGGGCTGCACAGTGCTCACAATGCAGTCTGACATCATTACCTGCAGCTCACAATGCAGTCTGACTACATCATTACCTGCAGCTCAGGGCACCAAGCGTCAAGTCCATCTAGAGATCTCAGCTTCTCTAAACCCAGGTTCAGATGTCTAAGGCTCTCTAAGCCGCTTCCTCCTAGGGACACCAGCAACGTTTTGGACAGAGCCTGGCTGCCAGAAGTGGGAAGCTGTGCTTGCCTTGCAGGAAGTCGTGATACTGCACTAGGAAGTCTACGCTGAGCCATGGCAGGGGCAGTAGCAGGCTGGGCTGGGGTAGAAGAAGCAGGACGCCCCTCAGGCAGATCCTTACTCTCTGCTTCCCTGCTATCAGAGTTGGATGATGATGGTATGCTGGTTGCTGAAGAACCGCTGTTGATGAACCTATTGTACAACAGTCCCAATGCTGACTTGGCAAAGGAGAACCCAGAGGTCAGCCAGCTAAGCGAGCTGGCCTCCCTCTCTTTGTTGTCATCGTTTGTCTGTTTGCCTCCCTTCTCCTCCAGCTTCTTCATTCCTAGTTCATATACTGCATCTGAAGAGGTGATGGCCTTGCACTCCTTGCCTTGATCGTCAAAGCAAGATGCGTCATGTTGATCCCACTTTGACAGTTCAGGTGCTCCCCAGTAATCCAAGGGCACTATCACTGATCTGACGTTGAGAGCATCTGGTAGGAGACAATAGTAGAAAGATAGATAGATAAGGAGAATTCATGGCTTGTCCTTCAATACACGTGATACGCAGGCTGTGATGGACACTGAGAGAGACACATGCGTGCAATGTCAGCAGAGTTAGCATATCTCAGCAAAGCTGAAACAATCATGCCTGGTATGATAAGGGTGCGTCATTGAAGTACAGGTTAAGAAAATGACTCATTTACTGACTTTGGGAGGACTTGACGTGGAAATGACTCATTTACTGACCTTGGGAGGACTTGACGCGGCAATGCAGAAGTGCCACAGACAAAGCCAAGCTGGCGTTGAAGCTCAGACCCAGCTCCCTACATGCTACTAGTGCCGGCCACATGGCAGCAGCAGCAGCAGCAGGAGACAAGGCATGCCCACCTGCTGGCAGTGCTGCCTGCGAGCCCAGTTTCAAAACTCCTGTTATTTCTGTAGGCAGCACCTCAGCGGGCTGACGTGCAGCAGCTGGCATCATGTCTGAACTTGGCACCTTGGGTTTAGAGGTTCTACTTGCTCTCTCTCCAGCTGCTTTGAAATAACTTACTGCTTCATTACTCATAGTGATGGAGGACTGACCAGCATGATACGCAGCATTTATTGCTTTGGTCACTCCCTCCAATAGGGAGAGCTCATTGTTAGGACCTTCTTTATGGAGCTGTTTGATGGGCAGGCTGCTGGTAATCTGAGAGTCCAGCCAATGATTCTACACAGTGATAGTCAGTAAAGGCGAGTTGTACTACACAGGGATTGTCAGTAATGAAGGCGAGTTGTACTACTAAGAGATTGTCAGTAATGAAGGCGAGTTGTACTACACAGAGATTGTCAGTAAAGGCGAGTTGTACTACACAGGGATTGTCAGTAATGAAGGCGAGTTGTACTACACAGAGATTAACAGTAATGAAGGCGAGTTGTACTACACAGGGATTGTCAGTAATGAAGGCGAGTTGTACTACACAGGGATTGTCTGTAATGAAGGCGAGTTGTACTACACAGAGATTGTCAGTAATGAAGGCGAGTTGTACTACACAGGGATTGTCTGTAATGAAGGCGAGTTGTACTACACAGAGATTGTCAGTAATGAAGGCGAGTTGTACTACACAGGGATTGTCAGTAATGAAGGCGAGTTGTACTCTACACAAGGATTGTCAGTAATGAAGGCGATCTGTACTACACAGGGATTGTCAGTAATGAAGGCGAGTTGTACTACACAGAGATTGTCAGTAATGAAGGCGAGTTGTACTACACAGGGATTGTCAGTAATGAAGGCGAGTTGTACTACACAAGGATTGTCAGTAATGAAGGCGATTTGTACTACACAGGGATTGTCAGTTATGAAGGCGAGTTGTAGCCAGTGGAAAGAAAAACCTGAAAATAATCTTATGAGAGAAGGACATGAAACAAATCTCATCATCCTGCAGGGTTCAGGGTTCATTAGAGAGTGAGCCCCCACGCATTACCTTCAAGACTAGGAGCAATGACTCAGCTACGGATCTGCGCCTACTGTCTAGGAGCCGCTGAACAGCTTCAGCTTCACCAGCACAGCCAGCAGTCACTGCCGAAGCCCTGACATACAACAGAGTATGACATCAGGATATGCATTTATAAACTTCTTCACCAGCTCAGATCAGTAGTCTTAGTCGGCAAAACATATATATTAGACAATGTATCATCTAATCATAATGGTGATTAGATATCGAATCGGCTACTTCACACGCAAACATCCAGTCGCTCAAACTTATATTACCAAGACATTTCTACTATTTTGAATTCAGAGCAAGTAGCCTTACCTTGCTCTCCTGAACTCAGTTATGCTCCCTGACGCCGCAGCTAGCTTCAGAGTTGACATGACCTTGCTTCTGGTGTCATGCATAAGACTATGCACTTCAGCTACAACCTCAGCACTGAGACCAACATGCTCAACCTGCACATGAGATCACCACACCATCATGAAATGTCTGCTTAACTCAAAGGCTACATCTTCATTGGATACCGAGAGACATGATATCTAGTTTGTATCCATTCATTGATCTTCAAATCATCATGGACTTCTTGTTTGATGATCAATTGAAGACAGGGGCAATGAGCCATCCATAAATGGATAATGCAAATGAAAACTAGCTCACTATCCCTGCCTTCAAGTGATCATCAAGCTGTTATGTTTAAGACCCTACATAGTCATAAGAGTTACAACCTGTTAATCAGAATTGAAACAACAGAATGACTAGAATCGATTCTCTACTTTAAAATACTTCAGCATGATGTTGGGCAGTCACCTGCATCATCAGCTCATCCAACAACTCTGAGTCACCCTCAGCTGCTGCAGCTTCCAGGCATGCCCTTAGCTCCCCTTGCTGATGAACCATCTGGTTATTCAGAGACCGTACCTCACTGTCTAGCCCCAATGACCGAGCCTCTACCACCATGGCTGCATTGAGGAAGAGAGCAAGGTGAAAGCAGGGAAGGCATATAAAGAGGGGAGTCGAAGTAGTAATAAGAAGAGTTCATTGGTCTGAGGGAAACACATGACGCACTAGAGTGAAGAAAATCAGAACTACTACTATATGAAGATCCAGAAGGTGTCAAAGCTCACATCACACTCTTTGAGTACCAAAGAAAATATCCATTTATTTTTCGCCTTAGGAATGGCTCCATAACCCACCTTGTATCTCAAGAGCACTTGCGCTGCCAGCCCTTCTTTGCAGGTCAAATGAGAAGGCCGCCCTCCTCTTCTCCACCACATGCCTTGCAGCTGCGACATCCCCTCTCAGGCCCAACGCCATGCCCCGCTCCACAGCCGCCTGGAACGCCTTCAGATCAAAGGCGGAGCTCCTCGCAGAGGCTGCTGCCTGAAGGTTGGCGGTAGCAGCAGCATCACGCTGCCTGGCAGCTGCCAGTTGAGCTGCCAATACAGTGGCATCGGTGCCGAGGACAGCTGCAGCCTCGATGGCCTTGCTCACTTCCTGAAGATTTGCGAGTAAATAAGTATGAAGTTGTGTGTCACTGTCTTCTTACAGATGCTACATCATGAAATCACATGACTTGTACTTAGAGGCGTTTAGACATTTCTACTTTTGTGGCCAGAAACATGACAACTCGAAGGCTGTATGCCATAAAACCTCTGTCAAGAGTCCAAGCCAAAGTGTGGACAACATACCACACATTTTCCTGCTCGAGGCATCAGCAACAACTTCAGCCCTTGCAGTACCCTGCCCAGAAAAGACTTTCACTTCACTCGCAACAGATTTGCAATACCCTCCTCACCTGTAATGGCCTCCCTTCTACAGCTGCCCGCAGCTCCTTCTCAGCCTCAAGCCTTCTGCTTGTAAAAACAAGCTCACTCTCGGCAACCAGACCAGTCAGGTGGCTGAACTTGGAGGCTGCATCCAGGGCACTGCGGTACACAGCAAATGTACCGCCTGCAGCTGCCGAAGAGAGTCTTTGTGTAGCTTCTGCGGCTTGCCCTTCCATCTCTGCCACTCTAGCCTGAGCCTCATTGCCAAGGCCTGCATAACAACATGATGTTTACTCCTCTCTTCATAAACAAATATTCTGGGAGAGCAAAATTTAAACTTCTGCACGAGCTCTTGCTGGAGCTGTTCTGTCAGCAAATTCAATGGAATTGACTGAGAAGTAGCAAGCTGTCCCTGCTCATGAAAGATACTTCTCAGCTAACTGAGAGCTTACAAGAAGGACGAGACATGGCCGAGTCAAGAGATCTATCTACTGAGTCCTTAGTTTACAGCATACCGTGATGCGTGTCCCCCATCTATATAGAATATCTGTCCAACGTATGTACAGAATATCTGTCTAACCCACCAAGGTTTTGTGCCATGGCCAAGGCTGCCTTTGCTGCCTCTAGATGACCCTTCCCAGCAGCTTCCTCTAGCCTCCTGAGGACATCACGCTCAGCAGCCAGCTGTTTGTACTGCTTCCTTGCAGCTCTAGCACGGTACAGTGCCTGTCAATGGTCAGAGTCAAGTACAGTGCCTGTCAATGGTCAGAGTCAAGTACAGTGCCTATCAATGGTCAGAGTCAAGTACAGTGCCTATCAATGGTCAGAGTCAATTACAGTGTCTATCAATGGTCAGAGTCAATTACAGTGTCTGTCAATGGTCAGAGTCAATTACAGTGCCTATCAATGGTCAGAGTCAAGTACAGTGCCTATCAATGGTCAGAGTCAAGTACAGTGCCTATCAATGGTCAGAGTCAAGTACAGTGTCTATCAATGGTCAGAGTCAAGTACAGTGCCTATCAATGGTCAGAGTCAATTACAGTGCCTATCAATGGTCAGAGTCAATTACAGTGTCTATCAATGGTCAGAGTCAATTACAGTGCCTATCAATGGTCAGAGTCAATTACAGTGCCTATCAATGGTCAGAGTCAATTACAGTGCCTATCAATGGTCAGAGTCAATTACAGTGCATATCAATGGTCAGAGTCAATTTAGTGTTACAGGCGAGACCATCATCATGTCGGTCATAAATAATAGTTGCTTTATTTGCTTCACATTATCAGTACACCCTGAGCTGCCATTTGTAACATGCTGTAAACAACCTTATGGCCTGGATCATGCCTCATGTCATGTATGAATGACAAAAACTTACCATCACTATGTCATCTTAATGCATACAGATGAAACAATGAGGTTGCAGACAAACAGATAACACAGTTTTCACACTTTATGCGGCAGTACTGAGCCTGGCACAGTTTTTCAAACTTTATGCGACAGCTCTGAGCCTGGCACACAAACAACTCCATAGCAAAGGAGGAGGACTAGTGCACTAAGAAGCACCTCATCATTGCTGTTAATAAAATGTTTTCCACACCTCCACACTACCTGCATCAGTGTGATCTGTGCCAAGCGGTTCTGACGGGACATGCTGCTTCTGTACTGCAACCAGGCATTTTGGATGCGCCTTGCAAAGTACTTGAACCTGGCTTGTGCTGCCAGACCCTCATTCACCTCCCTCATTACACCTTCTAACTGAGTTGCCCTCTCACGAGCTTCCGTTGCCTGATGACAGGGACACTACAGTTTAGTCATAATTCATGAATGATAGCCCTTGATTAGAGTGATAAAGACATCGACAATGGCTAGAAGTATGAAGGATCCGAAATGATAGCCCTTGATTAGAGTGATAAATACATCCAATGGCTAGAAGTATGAAGGATCCAAAATGATAGCCCTTGATTAGAGTGATAAAGACATCCAATGGCTAGAAGTATGAAGGATCAGAAATGATAGCCCTTGATTAGAGTGATAAAGACATCCAATGGCTAGAAGTATGAAGGATCAGAAATGATAGCCCTTGATTAGAGTGATAAAGACATCCAATGGCAAGAAGTATGAAAGATCCGAAATGATAGCCCTTGATTAGAGTGATAAAGACATCCAATGGCTAGAAGTATGAAGGATCCGAAAAGCACTGACAGGATGCTTAAGGTCTCTGTTACGTGTTTATGTAAGCATTCTTTTACTACTGAACCTTCCATATATCTCTTTACTTGCCATCTTACCATTCTTCTCTCATCTGTGGCCAATAACACAACTCACCATCTTCTCTCTCATATCTTCCAGTGCCTTGCGCTCTTCCTCCAACCTCATTTGCTCTTCTGCAGCAGCATCCTCTTCTGCCTGACGCAACATACGCATTGCCTCTGCCTTTGCCTCTGCAGCAGCAGAGCGCTGCTCCGCTGCCTGGGCTTCGGCTGCTGCCTGAGTTGCTTCTCTGGCCTAGTGCACAAATCATGGATGCTGGTTACAAGACACGTGTAACAATTACATAATTGGCTGATAAGATGCATCAGTAGTATGTAGATCAAGGATACAGCACTGAGCACCTGAGCCTCCAAAGCAGTAGCCTTTGCTCGCAGCCTCTCCTCCTGTCTCAGCTTCTCCTTCTCCTCACTCCTCAAGTTCTCCTCTCTCAAAAACTGTTCATACAAAGCCTTCCTTTCAATCCCTGATTCAGTCAATCCTGTGGACTGCTCATCTTGAGTTAACAATTGTGCGCTGCTACCAGCTGCATTTAGGTTGTCGTCACTCATTATGACATCGCTCTTCATCTTTGCCATATCCTGGATGCCTTTTATGGCTTCTGCAACATGTTGCGTCAGATTGTTTGGAGGACTGTGTGCCTGGTCGTGAACCTCAGCTACATCTGGGCCATGCACAGCCTTTTCTTCAGAAATCTTCGCACCAGCTTTGCCAACCTCATTCTGCCAGTCATATGCAGGTGATAGATGTGTCTCTATCACGTCTTCTTTCATTGCTGAAAGCTCGGCTTCAAACTCCTGTAGCTGGCGCTCAGTGCGCGTAAGCTGCTCTTTCCATGCCTTCAGGGACTCAGGCTCTTGCATGCTGGTTGACTCACTCTCTTCATCTAAAAAGAGAAATTTAAAGTATACCTTAAACATGAGTGCTTGTGCGTCTTGCATGCAGTATATTCACCTGAGTCGCTGATATTAAGGGCAGCGGAGTATTCAACTTCGAAGGGCTCCTGTTTCTCTTCGTTAGTATCGAGCTTTGCCAGCTCTCTAAGAAAGTCGGCCTCAACGTCATATTCCTCCTCCTCATTCCCTCGATCATATAGTTTCATTGCTTCTTCATCGCCTACATTACGAGCAGCAGACTAGCACATTTGATCCTTTTCAAGATGCGCACACATTCTATTGTTTCCCAATTCTCATCGTTTTTGTACGACATATTTCGTTGAATTTCCTTCAGTGTGGAGTGTGTGTGTTTTACATGCTGGCAATCATGCATCTGGATATCCTTTATTGCTATTTCGTTGAAATGTCATAACTTTTTATGCAGTGCTTTCTGTTTTATGAGCTCTCCATCCATATCCAATCTGATCAGATCGAATGGTGGCAGTCCAGATGTTAGCAGGCAGCATTCTAACTTGCCTCAGATATTAGCTACCCCTGAAAACTTCTCAACACATCATGTCCTGGCCATTGATGAAATAAAGTCTGAAGTGAAGCGAATAGTACCAGCACTCTCAGGTATAATGAATAACCAGATTTCAGTTGAGATGCGTAACATCTGTGAAGCATTGGTACACCCAAGTCAGTTCTGATTGATGAATCATGTCTCATTAACCTGAGAGTTCCGTACAGAAACAAAACAAGTATCATGCTGTCATAATACAAATATTTTACAAACACAGATGGACATTGCCGTATCTTTTGTGAATGCTACATCAGCTTATAAGCTGAGCATATCCTCTGGAATTCAAAGTATTTTTCTTTTAGTCAGAAAGTGCCCCATTCTGCAGATGACAAGTATAAGGGACAGTGCGGGAAGATTGCTGTTGTGGGTGGCAGTACAGAATACACTGGGCAAGCCTACTTTTGCGCTATGGCAGCTCTCAAGGTGATTAATCATCTTTGTTTGCTTACCAGTTAAATCATGAGTACCTACATACTCAATCCTCCCTACATACTTTAAATGTGTCTCCTTTTACTCCTATTGCAACCATAACTGGGGATCTGGCTAGTACATTGTTGACATCATGTTTTTGTTAGACCTCCTTCCTACCTCTGTGTCACGCCTTTTTTCTGCATTGTGGATTATAGAGATATCGATAAATGCGTATTGTTGTTACAAATAGAGCCCTGCAACGTGAATGAAAGGTGTTATTGAGGAGTACACATGTCGCTTAATTGGATTTGATGTCATTCTTTGCGCATGCTAATGGCAGGTGGGGGCAGATATTTCACACATTTTCTGCAGTGTGGGTGCAGCACCCATCATCAAAGGGTACTCTCCAGAGCTCTTTGTGCATCCATACCTGATGGAGACCTCTCAGTACAGGCCTGGAGAGGTGAGGGGGACGACATGGAGGTCTCACCAGTATGCCTCTTTTACATCAGCAGCAGTTTATTAACTAGTTGTTTATATGCTGGGTACAGGGTTGAAGTAGATACCAGCTCCATGTCGAGAGTTTGATTCATCAGAGAGTTTATAAATAGTCTCAAGGGTGTTTTATGACGTTGACATTCTTGAGACTGATGTGCTGAGGCAGGTATTTGATGGTGTGTAGCTGACTGAGTAACATGATTTGATGGTGTGTAGCTGACTGAGCAAATTAGGGCCAGCGTTGTCTTATCCGCAGCAACAGAAATAGAGGCGTGGTTCTCCCGCTTGGACTGTCTTGTGGTAAGAAAGCCCAAGCATATAAATGTGCAGCAGAAGCCCTGGCTTTTGGTTACCAATACAAGATGACATGGTTTGCAGTACTGGCTGTGGTGACCTGCATTGTTTGTCAGCACCTGAATGACCACATCCATTATCATGCATATCATTTTTCAGCACAAGCAGATGTACAGTGTTTATTTCAAACCACAGAGCATGACGGACACTCCCTGTAGCTTATCATCATCATCATGTAAGCGTCAGTCATCACTCCTTGGGTTGGTGCTTACCAGTGCATGCTTATAGATAGAGCCATATAACATGTCATCATTGTTAAATTATGTATATATTATGGACAGTGTGGGGAATTTCGAATGCGTACTCGGTAGGTACTTAAAGAGATTAATTAATTTATTATTTCAGTGATGATATATGGAATGACACTCAATTAGGTTGGACCTGGTCTGGGTAGAGATCCTCTCATGTTAGATGTGGCTAGAGCCGTCGTCCTGAGAGCCAGGGAGGCCTCTCTTCCTTTGGTGCTTGATGGAGACGCGTTATTCTTGGTGGCGAGAGAATCGGAGTTGGTGAAGGGTGAGTGACCACCATGTCTCAGACCCTCATCTGGTTGCCACAGCTGTCTTATATTGGTGAAGTATTTTTCATTTTCTCATTCATGAAGGTATGCTCCTGCAGAAAACCACAATTTGACAGTGCACTGGCATGGATTGCATCTAAGCTTATTCAGCCTCTGATCACGAGGCCTCTGTCAGGTCAAAGGTCTTGAATCTTGTCTAGGAAGCTTTTTTCAAGACCTAAACCCTAAAACTTCCACGTTAAGGTTCAGTCCACGCTTTCAGAAATGCCACTCAAGATTCCGATCCTTGACACTTCTGCCCAGGCTACTCACAATGCCTCCTGACTCCTAACCTCAATGAGTTCCGGCGCTTAGCCTCGACAATGGGAGTGCCTTTGCATGGTCCTAACAATGATCGTATCAGGAAGATCCATGAGGTACTTAAGTGTGCCTTTGCATGGCCCTAACAATGATCGTATTAGGAAGATCCAGGAGGTACTTGAGTGTTGTTGTGCCTTTGCATGGCCCTAACAATGATCGTATTAGGAAGATCCATGAGGTACTTAAGTGTTGTTGTGCCTTTGCATGGATGTAAATATAATAACATTGTGGAAATGATTATGGACTGATTAAAGTCCCAATGCTTTTTTAGGCCATGTATCCATCATCCTGCTTGATTAAAGCCATGTATCCATCATCCTGCTTGATTAATGCCATGTATCCATCATCCTGCTTGATTAATGCCATGTATCTATCATCCTGCTTGATTAATGCCATGTCCTTCACAATAGGCCTGCGCTGCTTTTTCTCATCCATCATCATTTCCTTCTTGACTGCTTCTCTCCCTCCCAACCACCTCATGCAGTACTTCTCTCCCTCCCAACCACCTCATGCAGTATTTCTCTCCATCCCAACCACTTCATGCAGTACTTCTCTCCATCCCAACCACTTCATGCAGTACTTCGCTGCATCAGCTGAACTCCTGTCTCTCTGATCTCCTATTATCATTAGGTGGTTATGCAGTTAGGAGGACCCACATTGGTATCTAAGGGGCCTCTGGATGTAGTCAGTGACCACCAGAATGTGGTGGTGTGCAGTGCAACAGCAGGTGATGCCGCTAGTAACTAGTGTCGTACTTGAGCTTGACAAGGCTGCCTCACTCAGGACGCTCTGAGCTTGCGTGTTTCATGTGAAAGCTCAGAGCCGCTAGTTAGTTAGTTAATGTTGGCCAGTTTTTTGCATCCTCATTTTAGAGTAGTATACAATCAGCATTTTCTGCATGTTACGGAACGGCATCTTCCACATACAACCCTGCTCGGCATCTCACTATGGCTCATGAACCAATGTAAGGCATCACTACAACACTACGCATTCATCCCTCATCCCATATATCATGACCCTAAACAGGTTCGAGGCACTAAAACTAAAACCCATAAACAGGGGTTGTAATTCATGACAACCCTGAACCCTGAACCCCTGCACAGGTGCAAGGCGATGTAGCTTCCAAGGGGACGTGCTGGCAGGAGCTTTAGCTGTCTTTGTTGCCTGGACCAGGATATTCATACAGGAAGCAAGCACCAACGAGGAGATCATATTGCCTGAAATGAATAGCATGCTTCTAGCAGGCTTTGGAGGCTGCACTGTTTGCAGGTAGTCTTCAAGCTGACTAGAGAGTTCATCATTTCACGGATAATATGTATCATGGAACATGTTACTTAGGCTGGCTTCATAGAATGTATATCATAGCTTAGCTTTCCCCTCTTCTGCCAATCTTAAGCGCTTTGATACTCACTGTGATATCATGTTTTTATTTTTCAGCAAGGCGATATCAAGCTTTTTTACTTAAGAGGTTACCAGTTCACCTGACAAGCTTGTGTCTAAGTCTCTTTTGTGTACAGCAAGGAATAGTCATCCAACATAATTTTCTCTCTCTGTGCTGCCTGCTTCTGCACACAGAACTGCGTCTGCATGTGCATTTCAAGTGAAGAAACGCTCCATGTTGGCTGGTGACATGCTAGAGTACCTAGGGACAGCTGTTGAGATGATGTTCGAGGTGACTGGAGGGGCTGGGGGAGGTGGGGCATCGCAGGCTATGAATGACATGGCAGCAGTTAGAATATGAGACGATAGAGAGGAGTCATCATTAGGTACTGCTGTGGAAGACATATGAGTAAGAAGCACATCATCATGAGTTCGTTGTGCATGGGTGCTACTACAGCTCATCATGGTGGCCATTGTTTGCATCTATGCACTCATAAGTACTTCCGGAAATAGGATGCTTGAGAAGCGCATTTTCAGTCAACGTCTGTATTGCTGAGCCCCACTGCTTATAGAGGGCTTCCCAGTTTCCAACGCGATTACTGAGAGGTTACATGTTGAGTTCTTACAGTTTAACCTAATTCAAATCATCATGAAGGCTTTTGCCAAGAACAAGTAGCTTTTTTAGGGTTCATAAGAAGGCAGAATATCTAGACCATGAGCTCTCCTAAAAATATAGTTTTGTCACTCGAGCATGAGCCTATGATTGGCTCCTTGGGATGGAAGACAGCCTCGTTCACACTTCCATTGTGGCCAGGTAGCTTGTACAGTAGCTTCCTAGTAGATACGTCCCAGATGTACACACTCCTGTCTGAGGAGCCTGCTGTAACTTGCTGCCCATCAGGAGACCAATCGCATCTCAGCTGAAGTCGCTCAAATGTGTGTTGATGACCTGCCGCACAAGTCATAGAGAATACATCATGCATCTACCATTTTCATGAATCAAATACTGACCTACAAATACATGAACATTTCATACGTGAGCAAAGATAGAAAGCCATGATCCTTTCAATCATGCCCATAAATGTTGCACTGAGGAGGGACACACTAGCTGTCAGATAGTCCATCAGAATGACAGCTCGCGTCTCTATGAGCTCATCATCATCACATGCACTACCTCAAGGACTGCATCTCACCCATAAACGTCTTCATGCATCTGTTCTGGGGTGCATAAGGTCTCATATCCCACATCCTCAGTGTTCCATCCATAGCATTGGAGAGCAGGTGGCTGCCATCCGGGCTCACTCGAATGCCTGTCAAGGTGTCACCATGTCCCTTCAACACCATCGCCGGCTCATCATCCTTCCTCAGATCCCAAACCTGTGCCAGTAGTTTGAAAGCTGCAGTATAGCCAGTATGATGCACAAATCCAGAGAGCCTCAATGCAGCTAGAATGCATAATAAACGGCCTTCATGCTGTCTATTTACAGCTACTAAAATGTGATAAATAAGGACTTAAAGAGTACATTGTCTTGTGACTGGGGAATACAAAAATATATTTAGTACCTTAATAGAGTTGTCAAGACCACCGCTGTACACCTGGTCACCAGCATCAGCAAAAGCAACTGCTGTGACCTGAAATTTCTCTCTGAAGGTCACAACGCTGCGACGAGACCTGTGGTCCCATACCTGCAGGAGCAAGTACCTCTTCATTCTGGAACGCCCAGAGAATGATATCTGGTATTTGAGCAGATGCATCATGACTGCATGACCTAAGTTTTTAATCATGGCCTTCATGTTACGAAAAGAGAGCTGGCAATCAATGCATTCATGCATTCCCCTGCTATTCGTGTATGTATGACATGAGGAAATTGCGGAGGTAGGATTCACTGGTGAGGTGATGATGATAGTGAGCACTTGAGCAGTGTATGAATGACAACACCTTGTTACTTAAAACATCCAGCATTGTTTACCGCACCATACCTTTATTGTTGCATCATCTGATCCAGATACAAATAATGGTGGTCCACGTCGTATTGGACACACACTGTTGACAAAGCTGTCATGTTCCGTTGACTTCTTCACTTGGTCCCCAGTGTGAGCATCCCAAGCACGCACCTGAGAAGGCAGCCGCAGCAGTAGAGACATTTGAATGCACTGGAATAACACAAGCTACTACTCACCACACTGGGTTGTAAGCTTGGGACTTATTCAATCAGGGACTTAGTGGGATATTTGTGCATGCTTGTAATTTGAAGATCCCACCAGCCCATTGAGACTTTAATCATGCAGAGTTAAGCAAAACTTTTAACGCTTTGAGTCCAGGGCACAAAAGGCTACACGCACAGTTTTGTCTGCTGAGCATGATAGGATCCTGTCCCCATCGCTTGTCCACTGAACTTCGAGGACTGCATTGCGGTGACCCTGCATGGGCATGGGCATACGACATGCAAAGGTGAGCTTAACAATTAGGACCATGCTGAGACACACTGAATGTCATCATGTCAACAGAATCTTGACTAGGAGGATCATAGAGAACCTCAGTCATGCAATTTTCATTTTGCAGTGGCATCAGTGTTGAGCTAAACAAAGCTGCTTGTACAAGTTTAGAACCCCAGGCATACCTATTGCACATTCAATACCTTCAGCATCATATAATTAGGACAGTCTCCATACGTTTTCCAAAGGAAGATGTGTCTGTCAAAGGATCCGGAGGCTATTGTGTGCCCATCTGGACTGAACTTCAAAGAATAAATCTCAGCGCCATGCCCTGTGAGCTGCATGATGGGTGCTTGCAAGTTGCTGGTCCTTTTGATGCCCTATGCATGTGAAGTGGTACAAATACTTAGCTAAAAATTTCTATTTCAGAATTTTATTTTATCCAGAAGATCATTCCAGTCGATTCGCTCTGTACCTCTTTGGTCACTGTTCCCACGATGATCTCAGTTCCTAACTTCTGTTTTTTTAGCACAATAGCTCCATCATCGACATTTCCTACAGGCTCCTCATCTCCATCAGGAGAATGCGGCCTTTTTTCAGACATATGCAGTGAGGTAAGGTTTCTACTTAACTGAGATCTACGAGTTCAACATACTGAAGAGCACACAACGTTTTCTACAAAGCCCGGCACTCAGGCTCGCAAAGTGAGTATGTTATGTCTAGGTCAGGGTATACGTGAGTTAAACGAAATGTACGTGCACATTTACCTACATTAGAACAATTCAGCAGCGTGTAAAAGTAGTACTTATCAATACTTATTTTGACGCCTGTTTTATTCCACACAGCAAACGGAGGCACTTTAATCTGCTCCTTTATCGATGGATCTTATTTCACAGGTACCTTTAATTTTTTGTTTTGATTCAGATTTTATAAGTACATGTATTGAATGAAATAGAGATTGAAGAAGACACGGATGCATGTAAGTCTTTCGACCTGCTCTCTCACAGATTAAGAATAACGAAAGTACCATCCGAAACAGTAGGCCAGCTAAGGTGAGCAGTAAAAAAATGTATTGCATTGTAACGCGGCTTAATAACTTCCGTACCTACTGTCTTTGAACTTCATTCTGTTTGCTTGGTTGCAGCCTTGTTTCAGGATTGAGGACAAATCAGAATTTGCTCATACAAGAGCACTTCAAGCCCTGTCTAATGGCGCAGATGTGCCATTTGAGGCCACACTGAGAAAAGTTGTATGTGAAGGCAGCTCTTCTCCATTTCTGCCACCTCGTCAGACAAGGAAGCACCCAGTAAGTTGTATAAGTTGCCGCCGTGCAGCTGCTTCTACATCTTGTGTCTGATACTTACTTGATTACTCTAGATACCTGTTAGGTCACTGACTCTGATTTGGCCTTAACTTATGGTATATGTGGGGGATTTACTCTATCCATCTCATTTTCAGTAGTTAGCTGATTGTGCTGAGCACATTGTCCTGATTTCACTTTTACAGGGATACATTCGAAATGCGAGCGGAGGTACTTTCACTTCTTAAGCTCAATTTAACAGCTGATTAACATATATTATGTAATAAGGACTATGCCAGCAATGTAGACTTACTGCAGTAGTTATTAAAAAAATGGTAGAATTAGTAAACAAGATTTTAGCAGCTCCAATTTTTAATTTTTTGTTATGACTTCAATGTAGCTATCCTCGCCTATGTCCTCGTTAATGACAAACTACCTGGGCAGCTTTGTTTGACAAGCGACCCTACTGTATCAGATAAACAAAGGATGCTTCTTAATAAGTCACAGCTTCAATTTCAGTATGCACTCCTGTGGTTAGCTGTTTTGTTTACGTGCTACATATTCTTTCTTCACTATAGACAGTATACCATACTAGCAAGTGCGGCCTGCTCAGATAACAGTTTCCAATAATATGATAAGGATTAGAGCTCACTAAACAGCCTGTGAGAAATAAGCAGGATGACAGGTGACCTCCAGTTTATCAAGCATGAAAGAAAATACGTTCTTAAGCACTTCAGAATGACAACTTTGAAATGCAACTTGATCTGAGCTATCTGAGCACTTTTTTTTGCTTCAACCTGCTGGACATTATAGTGCTGGACATATCCCATTTCTATTATCTGGCAGTGCTCTCAATTGTATCCGACGTATCTGGATACAAATTGATGTAGACATTCATCTCATTTTCCAGATACTCTCTAGACATCCATTACGACAATGTTGATATCTATCTAAATTACAGATACGCTGTAGATAGCTTTCAGATGGTCAGATAGCTGCCCCCATACACTTCAGATAAAAACACATTTCCGAGAGTGACTCAAATATCGCCAACAGATTCACGAATTTATCCATGATTCAGAAGACATGCAGAAAGTTGAAACTATTATTAACAGATCATAAGTCTGAAGTCTCTGTTGCAGCTATTACCATTTCCAATGCAGATGATTTTACATTTGCTTGTTGATTGCTTAAACAATTAGCTAACTACAAATACAATAGAGATATTTTTCATGCCAGGAAAGTGTTTTATCCAGTGCGAATGACCTGATGTTTCTGTGCTCCCATTCACCTAACTCACCTTGGTGTTGAGGTGGCTCAAACTAACTGTTTCTTCAAATAATGTCTCTGACATTTGCATATTAGACGTGATGGGCAAGAATGAGGTTTCCTATACAGTTACGTCCTCAAGTTGATCTTGAAGTTCATACATTTATAGATCAAAAGTAGTACAATTGTAATGAGATCCGGGTTATTGCGCACTCAAATCAGCGGGAGAGTCACAATTAAAATTATTATTGACTGCATATATCATCAAATAAAACCTTTGCGCACGCAGAAAGTCTAATAAAATCTTGTAGAAACTAAAATGACATGACTCATTACGGCACTCGACAGCACTTATGGCCAGCCTACTCTTTAGATATTTTGAGCCAATAACTTTGCAGAATCTTGAAATTCGAGTGAAGAGAGCTCACACAGTGGTTTCGGAAGGGTTCTGAAGTGACAGCTAGGCCCAGCCTAAGTAGTGTTTTTAGACGTTTCTACATTCGCATTAAAATTTTGAGTCATTTCCTGAATCAGATTCAACATGGAGAGGGATGATTAAAAAGTCAGATCCTCATTTGATTTTTATGTTCCTAAAAAATGACTGATATTGTTACTGAACCAACAATGCTATTTGAGCTTGCTCTAAAAACTCCTGACGACGACTGGCTTTTGATACAGCAACCATACGAGGCTGCCAAGAAATTTATTGATGAGTGCGACCGAAAGACGCTGGATGCACAACATGTAAGCGTTTTTGCAATGACTTGTTCCGGGTGTACTCTCAAACGATTGCCCGTCATCACTGAATCAGATTTGTGACGTTGACGAAGACGCACGTAAAGCGTGTTTGCTTTTTATTGCAAAAGCATTGGCGTCAAGAGGCCGTCCTCCGGGCAGTCTGAAATCATGGACAATATCAAAGATTATCTCCTCAAGCAGCACCAAGTAAGGTTCTTGCAATGTTTTTGTCTTGTCTACGCTTTTGACTCTCCAATTGACCTTTTCCCGCCTGATTCTTAGTGCGTACGACTTCTTTCGGGAGCTTCCTGTGACCGCCTCATTACTCGCGCCGTTTCTGAAGGCCGAAGGTTCGGCATGGCCAAGTCTTGAGTCTCAATGCCATGCAAAAGAGTGGCAAAGGGTCCTCATCAATCTGACGCTTTTATCCAAGAAATTCAAGGTTAGGACCAATGACATGCACTTGAGCCAACACCTGACTTCGAGCTGTATCTATGGCTCCTCCCTCCAAGGACCCTCAAGGACAACATTGACATATGTCCATGCACTCATGACACAGGAATTCACGCCCAAGTTCATTCCAGACATGGGAGTGCGAAAACCTGCTGTATTGAGGTTCGGCTGGTTGCTTTTCTTAAATCTGAAGTCCAAGCTTCTTCCAGCCTTTCCAGACCTTGTCAGGTATGGCTATGCTTGTGAGGCAGGAGTTATTCATACGAGCTTTGAGTATTGTCCTACTCTCCTCATGCAGTTGTATCAACCTGTTGGCTTGTGTGATCAATGTCCTGGTGGCTCATGCTCCAGAGGGCTTCCTGGCTATGTGTCAGGGTTCACCATCTAACCCTGTCTCAGCCATCAGCAGTAAGGATCATATGCAACTACTTGAGTCACCACTTCTTATGTGGAATATTGACAAAAAAAGAGAAGTTCGTTACCCTGTATCAACTAAATCATTCTTGGATGTTTCCAGATTAAAACGTTAAGTGTGTCATGCCTGCTCTGTCTTATCTGCATTACCTAACACTATTGCAGCCACCCTGAAAACCGACCCTGGCACTGTTAATGACTTGATGGCCTCTGTGGACTCTCTCCTGAAACATATGCTGCCCTGTTACGTCTCGGAATGGAGGGCTGGGAGCATGAGCAACAAGGTAAAGAATTCTACCCCCTTCACCTTGCTGTTTTGGAAAGGCCATAACTGAAAACCACATAGCGCAGCACTACTGTGTTGTAACATAGCGCAGTACTACTGTGTTGTAACATAGCGCAGTACTACTGTGTTGTAACATAGCGCAGTACTACTGTGTCGTCACATAGCGCAGTACTACTGTGTCGTCACATAGAGCAGTACTACTGTGTTGCAACATAGCGCAGTACTACTGTGTTGTAACATTTTGTCCATCTCTCGTCCACCTGCATTTGATACGTGTCCATGCTGAATCATTTATGAAAGATATTCTGCGTGTGAAGATTTTTTATAACTATCTGAGTTTTTATTACTATCTGAGTCTTGCACTATGGTATGCAATTTCTCAAGTCCAATGGCTCTCTCTTGATGATCTCATCTGCTTACTACTCACCCTTCCAATGTTAGACGCCCCTGCTCAAAGAGAGCAGCTGCAGCTACTTCCCTGGCTTGATAGTGGACGCTGGAAGGACTACAGCTGTATCAGACAGCCTGGAACGTGAATATAAAAGCGCTGCTGGCAAGCAGGTGAGGATGTCAGCCGTTCAAGGAGCTCGTGCACATTACCTTATAATGGTTGCACAACAGTTAAATCGTGATGAGGTACTAGACATTTGCTCAGAGAATGGTATTTCTTTGCAGTCTGAGATTGATGAGGTGGAGTTCATCTTCAAGGATTTCTCTGCCATGGCCAGCCCACGCTTTACTCAAACTTGCTTCCTTAACGCCGCCAGAAAGATACAGTCCCCATCGCCGTCTCCCTCACCTTCGCCTTCTCCTTCCCAATCGTATGCACTCTCACCCTCCCCGTCTCCCTCCCCTGTGAGGTCTCCAAAACAGCTGGGTCCTGGTGCATTCATCAAAGTCCCCAATAACAGCGGCGTTGGTGTTGCAGGTGCTGTAGCTTCTGCCCCCATGGCTCTAGGCTTACTGTCTCCCATGCCAATGGGGCAGCTGGCAGCATCTGGAGGCCTCAACAGCACTCCCCTGACGGAGACCATGGCTGCAGCATCCTGGCTCAGAGGGGTTACAACTCACCTGGATGCACAGGTCAGAGTCGCTATCATGCATGAATCAATCTTTAGTTTGAATAAATCTGTTTCACAACTTTTCAATCCTTATCATGTATATATCTGACAACTGCAAACCTGTGGTCTTTCTGTAACCCCTCAGCCCTCAGCCTGTCTCCTACAATATTTCGAGGAGTCTGGTGGCCCTGGTTTCAGTGCTGCCATGACTGTACGGACCTTTGAGATGGTTGAGATGGGCCTGCCAGATGACAGGCAGCAAGCGCCTACCTCTGTCATGGGCTTCCCCCATGTGCAGTCCTCTCTGAACACCTTGAGGAGGCTGGAGGTGAGAAATGCATCCACCTGAAGATGAGGCATGGTTTCCACATCGTCCTCCCAACTGTCCTCCTACTATCTTCATCATCCTTTGTGTCCTCCTCTTATTTTCATCATCCTTTGTGTCCTCCTCTTGTCTTCATCATCCTTTGTGTCCTCCTCTTATCTTCATCATCCTTTGTGTCCTCCTCTTATCTCCATCATCCTTTGTGTCTTCCTCTTATCTTCATCATCCTTTGTGTCCTCCTCTTATCTCCATCATCCTTCGTGTCCTCCTCTTATCTTCATCATCCTTTGTGTCCTCCTCTTATCTTCATCATCCTTTGTGTCCTCCTCCTCATCAATCGCAGTGTCCTCCTCTATTCTTGCTATTTACAAGTGTCCTCTTCATCATAATTATTGCAAGTCAATAGGCTTGTTACACCTGTCATCACTGCTCAGTGTCGTTAGTATCAGTTGTGTTGGTTATCAGAGTTGGTTGGAACATGTAACGTCTATTGCTTCCATGCACAGGCGGTGAAGCTGTACTATGCTGCTCTGGAGGCTGTGCTTGTGGGCGAGAGCAGTACTTGTGGGCCAGGAGGCCTGTCGGTGCTGTTGAATGCAGTCAAGTTCCACAGGGGTCTGATGGCATGCTGCCTGGAAATTGTGATTGCTTCATACAAGTAAGGGCCAAGACCATTGGCTTACACATTCTTTCTGAGGACCCTTTCATTTCTCAGCTCCTTTTCTCATGTAACATTCCTTTTATGTGGTCTATGAATTCAATGCAAAGCATACTTCAGAGTTGTAAGGGAAAATTGAGGAGTATTCACTTGACAAGCAGCTCTGCTTGAATATTCATTTCATTGTGCAGGATGGTCTCTCACAGCTTTCCTTTGGTGATGGACCGATTAAAACTGAGGGCTTTTGATTTCTCCAAGGTCATACAGCCATTTGTTAAATACCTGCCATCCTTACCCAGGTTAGTCATGCATCTACAATGTGAATGGATTTGGAGTATATACTCCAATACTTAAACATGGTTGATAATCATGACCTTTGTCATGTGCACTGGTGGTGTCCTCTGCTTGTACTCAAAAGCACTACCAGATTTTGAAATTCACTCAATTCTTCTCAACACACTTTATGTTCTTCATGGCATGTTTTTTCAGGGAGCTGAAGCGACACTTATTCTTGATCGAGGAGAACATTGTTGAGTCGAAGGCATGGGAGCCTGGGTCTCCATTGTACAGCTTGATTATACAATCTGCAGCAGCAGCAGCTGCTGCGGCTGTTGTGCCTTCAGTGAGACTAGGGAGGTCTGCTGCTGCTGCTACTCATAATCCCAGCTCTGTGCAGAACTCTGTTTCTGTTAAACCATCGGACCCTATGTCTTCTGTCATAGCTCAGACAGTGCATCATGCCCTCGGTGTGAATGCTAGTGCAGAGCCAGCTGAGGAGGACGAGAAGGAGGCTGCAGCCCTGCAGCAGGTTGCACTCACCAACCCTCCTTCTCCCAAGCGTGCATTGAATATGATGCCATCTGCATCACTACCCTCTCCTCCTGCCCTTAAGAAATGTGAGTATTGCTGCATGACATCATGCATACGAACACCCATTGTATATCAACATCAAGAGGAGATGCACATATTCCATATGGGAAAGTAGAGCCAGTGTAATGTTGTATTGTGCATCCCTCATTCTTTTATCCCTCACCTCGCGTGTTGCTCTGCTCTTCTGCCCAACAGCTCGCTCCCAGATAGGAGGCAACGGTATCATAGGCTCAGTGCCCAGGCTGCTTTCCACAGACCCACTGCCTTTATCACCAGGAGGCAAGGGGCCACCACTGCCTGGAGCAGCGACTACATTGGATGACTTTCTGGCCAAGGTGAGTGAAAGCTTGAAACATGAGATTATGTTGTCCACATACACATGGAGAGTAAGAAGGTAAAGTTTTTATTACTTGCCATACATGCATCAAAACATAGACATCAACCATAGACTCCAACCATAGTAGTGGCTCCTAGTGGCTTTAACAGCTTTTCCATTACAGTGAAGTAGTTTCAATTTACTTAGTGGTTGTTGTTCATGCATTGAACCTCATGTCTCTCAGCTACTTCTGTTATTCAGCTACTGAAGCTCAAGTCTCTCATCTACTTCTGTTGTTCAGGTACTGAAGCTCATGTCTTTTCGCCTGGCTTTGGTAGCTGAGAGCTTTGACTTCTCCCCCCTGGACCATCGTGCAGTGTTCATGAGTGTGCGCTCTGTACTAGAACATGTGCTTTATCATCAGACACACCTGATGTACAATCGCCATGCTGACCAGATCATGCTATCAGCGCTATACGGCTTCTGCAAGGTCCTCAAGCTTGACAAGGTGAAGGGCTGTACACTGAATTGCATGAGCTCTGTAGGAAGTCTGATATCATAACCCAACAGTTGCACTCTCTTCTATTCAAGACATTGTGCAGGGGATCAGGTTTTGGATGCTCCTGACCTGTATTTAATCAATGTTACACATGAATGATGAGCACATCGATTACGATCTTTCTTGTTTGCTTACAATTCCTAGTACACAAGCCTCCTGCACCGCACCAAGCTTGCTTTCTGGTTTCCCAGGTGTCCTTCCGTGAGATCATAGCTCAATACAAGCGTCAGCCACAGGCTACTCAGACTGTGTTCCGTTCCGTGAACCTTGAGCAGGACATCCCCTCCCTGCTCCCCCGCGCCCAGGGTGATATCATCAGCTTCTACAACCAAGTCTTTGTACCCTTCATGAAACCCATTCTGATCAAGGCCGCAGCTGAGGCCTCCAACGGGGGGGCAGGACTACTGACTGGTAGCAACCTCCAAGGCCCCCCAGCACAACAATCAGGGACAGGGTCGGTACAGGGATGTGCCCCCACTCACCCTTTGGGCCTGCCTCCTATCCCGCCTCCTCCTCGACCCCCTGCACCGCCAGGTGCAATTCGGTTCCCAACAAGCACCTCATCAGACAGATCCAAGCGGCCACCAGGCATCCCTCTGCTGCCTCAGACGTCTGCTAGCTCCCTTCCGCAGCCACTGACACTGCCTAGTGGTGCTGCCCCCATACCTCCTATGATGAAAGTCCCTACTCCTCATTCTGATGCAATAGGAAGCCAAGGGCACCACTCAATGGTCATGAAGCCATCCGGTAGCTGCTCACCAGGACCCATCCTGGTAGCTTCTCATCAGCTGCCAAGAGGTCATACCATGAAAGTTGTACCGCCTCAGCAGGCTCCTGCCATGACTGACACAACTGCATCTGCAGCAGCACCCCTGGCCGACAGTAAGACTGAACTGATGCCTGAGATGTGCCGTGCTGAGAAAGCTGTAAAGAAGGTTCCTAGCGGTCTGGCTGCACTTATTCGTGCTCTTGAGAGTCAGGAGGATGACATGGACCATGACCATGACAGCGACATGTCAGGTGCTGCCAGGCATGAGAGTGCAGGGATGGAGGCAATCACCAACCATGCAGCAGGCACTGGTGGAGAGGGTGGTGGGGAGGGTAGAGAGCCGGAGAGCCCAGTGAGTAACAACAGCAGCAGCTTTGACCACATTGTGCCAATTGGCAGCTCTAGATATGGCAGCATCGGGGAGCTAGGGAGGTTCTCAGTACACTTATTGGCTCATCAGATACCTGAAGGAGAGGCCGTAGAATCCGGCGTGTCAAGAAAGACTGCAAACTAGCTGTCTATCCAGCGCTCAAATTAAGCTTGCAACTGCATAACGTGTGGGCAGACCTCATCCCTGAGGATGAGTGATTTACTTTGACTGACTAATGACGCACGCAGCGCCGCACCAGTAGGCCTGACAGTATTTATCAACACGTATTTGTCTTGATCCTTGCCAGATTTTGAGGTTGTTAGATTGGATCAGCCTTCTTCATCTGAGATGCCATGACAGAATTAGCTTGCAGGTACTGTATTGATCACAGTTTTTGGCCCATGGCAGCTAAATCATGAAGTCAAGAGTGTCAGGATCGTAGCTGTATCTTCATCTTGCTTCATCAGCTGTAACCTTGCTTACTGTCATGAGAGGAGGATGCAGCAACAGTGATGTCATGCACATCATGACATCATAGGAGATGGAGCTGTGACGACAAAGATTAAGTTGATTCATGTTAGGCTCTGGCTAGGCATAAATACAAGAAGGAAATCTATTAGATTGGCTCTCTTGGTTACTTGTAGACATCAGACAACATCCTTGGGCTTATTTCATTTTAACCTACTTTATCCACACACTTCTTTGTCACTCCTTTGTCACTCCAATATTAGACAGCAGATATGGCTGAGAGGCCCAAGTTTGAATATGTTAGACAGAAAAATGAATGCCTCCTGTTGTGACTCACCTCATCATGGGACTAATATTCATTGCCAGTATGGTCCTATTGATTTTAAGTCATTATTGAAGGCACTCTTGTTGGCTGTTTATCAGAAGGACTAATAATCTCTCTTGGAGTCCACTTGTCATGCAAGTAGCCCCAACTTTAGCACAGGGAGCTTTCATTTTTCAGTAGTGCTTGTCTTAAGATTTTACCTTAAGGAGGAATGACAGTCTGTTTATGTTCAATTATGTAGACAATTGCACCTGCAACCGGCATTTAGGTTGATTTACGTTGACAGCTCTTGTATGCTACTTTCAGTTTCTAGCAGTCTGTGTGCATTTAACAGTTCACAAATCTTAAAAATGTAGTGCACTGGTGCGCTACATTCTGTCTGGTTAATGGAGACATGTATGTGATTGTGCATAGAACTTTGTTGAGTTTAGTGTCTACGCTGTTTTGAGGAGGACACAGTCTAGTTCCAGTCATGTGCACTTACTGATCTTGTATTGGATAGGAGAATTTCTGGTAGCCATTATGTCATAATAATCACTTCGTCACAATATATTTCTGAGTGTCTTAGATGTAAATTGCTATTGAGTGTGCACTAAATTCACAAACTGTGCAATTCATGCATCTGATTTCTGATCTTTAGAGGCCTGATAGTTGACCTGAGGGACCTTCCTAGATAGTTGAGGTGACTTCCAAGATACTCCGCTTCAGACATCAGTAGCAATGGTGAAAAAGAGTGCATTTAACAGGCAGTGTTAAACAGAAAACGCTAGGGGTGGCATGACAATCAAAGGTAAACACCACATCAATTGCTGAAGCGAAGGAGCGATAGCCCTGAGGACGCGATCATGTGTGGAGTAGTCCACAGGTGGGCCCACTAGCAACTCGAAGTGCAGCAACCACCGCAGTGAGACCATCGGGGTTCGGAAGGAGGATGTTGCAGTAGCAGGAAGTGTGAAGAGAAAGTGTGATGATAAGGAGTCCACTGAGATCTCCTGCAAACACAGAGTCATATAAGGGACTCAGCCACATGATTGTAGCACACTAACCACTATTTCCTGTGATAGTCGTTAGAGAGAGAGTTTCAGGTAGCTTCTAGTGCAACATCTGCTGTTCACAGCATCGCCTTACTTGGTGTTCACAGTACAGAGTCCTGAGAACACGTCCCTGTCCTTTCCCCTTGGCAGCTGCACTTCCACAGCTGTACCCCGCCGCCACTTCCTCCTCTGTTTGGAGCATGATGGACAGCTGGTGGCACTTGCTGACGGCTGAGGCAGCTGAAGTACAGTACTCCAGGAGGCCGCCAAACGTGGCGCCTGGCTGCAGGTTCCCATCTAAAGGTGCCTAGCGGTACAATGAAGCATAACACACAACATCAAGTTCATAGAAGGCGGAGATCACTCTTTAAGAAGGGAGTCAACGGCAATGCTAGACAACCAGGGATCACTCCTTAGTCAGGAACATCACCTGAAGAGTGACTTTCAGGACAGGACCACTGACTGCACTCAGCATGAAAGACCTGCTGAAAGCATGTTGAAGTGGTATGGCCATAATGCTGCCACTCCTCAGCAGTGCCAGCCCACGCCCTACAGGAGAAGACTTCCCTATAGCAGAGAATGCGGCAGCAGAAGATGATGCTTGCCGGCCAGAGTTCGAGCGGGAAAGAAACTGGACTGAAGCTGGGACCTCTGCTCCACTCCTCCTAGGAAACTGAGGCAAGACATCCTGGACCGTCAGCTGCTGTGGCGAGAAGGAGGTGCTGAGAGCTTCAGATTGCGACTGTGATTGTATACGACCTCCTCCTGCCGGACTCTCCTGCCTGTGGATCACATTACCAACAACCTCTACATTCCCATTGCCAACAACCTCTAAATTCCCATTACGGTGTTCTGATGACTCAGGATGGTGTCCAGTACGATTTTCAGCCTCCCCATCTGAATACGGTCCTGGCGCTCCCTCATGCTCACTCCCACCATTCAGGTACTTCTTTGCTTCCATGCGTGACTCAGCAACCACTCTATCCAGAGACTCATGATGAACCTGCGGTGTCTTAAGACCCTCCTGAAGGGGGAACACCCCTGAGGTATTGCTAGCACACTGCCAGGTGTGGGAGGTTAGGGTCCAACACGATGCCGCTCTTAACCCAGACTCCTGATAAGAGCTGCTGGGAGCTTCTCCAGAGCTGATTAGTGCCATCTCCTGATTTAAAGAACAAGAATTGCACGAATTAAAACACCAAAATCAATGTCACTGAGAGGAAGGGCCCTGCAGTGTCCTCTTCACCTGATATTCCATGTTGATATTCAACATATGGGGCTGATACTCAAGCATGGGGGGCTCCCATGCTTCATCAGCAGCTCCGGAACTAATGGGAATGGAATTCAGATTCCCACTTTCCTGCTGCTCTGAACTACGCTTGGTCATAAGGGCAATGCCACTCCCTGAATTGGACCCACCCCCAACCCTGCCAGTCCCCCCTGATCCTTTCACAGGAGCTAAGGCTGCGTTGCTATCCCTAATAATAAGTTCTGAGAAGGATTTGGTGACGTGATTGTTACCAAGGGTTGAAGACATCTTATGGCCAGTGGAAGGGTCTGAGATCCAAGTAGAGGAGGAGGTGTGGGAAGCAGCACTTGAAGGTTGAGGAGGTAGGATGAGAAGGGCTGTTGAGGCCACAGTCTCGTAAGATACTGAAGTTGCACCACTATCTGGTGACCAAGTGAAGTGAGGTAGGAAGAAATTCAAGTGGAGATCAAGGTCACTTGACTCAGATTTATCATTCTTGTATAAAGTATCTCATGTGTTAGTCACATGAAAACTTTGAAGTTATGTCAGTGATCTTAACTGTTACATGCTGTACACTATTGCATCAAGAACTGCGTGTGAGTCACGTGGCACAGGATACCACTAGGCATATGCACAGGATACCACTAGGCACATGCAGTTCAGTTAGCTTTCTTCCATACCTGGTTGTATCACATACTCCATGGTCATACCTGGTTGTATCACATACTCCATGGTCATACCTGGTTGTATCACATACTCCATGGTCATACCTGGTTGTATCACATACTCCATGGTCATACCTGGTTGTATCACATACTCCATGGTCATACCTGGTTGTATCACATACTCCATGGTCATACCTGGTTGTATCACATACTCCATGCACGCCACAACAGAGTAGGTGAAGCGTATAGAGGTGCCGCGGAACGATGGAGGCAGCGGAGAAGGTAGTCGGAATCTGAGAGCAAGAGACAACAACAAAAATACAGGCTCTGAATTCTTGATGTTGATGATTAATTGGTGTGCAAAATGCTGAGCAACAGACCCTTCCTTTTACATTAAATGGAAGTTTGATTGGCCTTTTTACTTCACTTGCCAAGGAGAACTCTACAACCCCTCAATCATCTAGGATTTAAAATTTCAGGCAAATAACCTCATGTCCCTTCTAAGTCCATGACTTCAAAACAGCTGTTAGTGATGAGTGATAAGTGGGCAAGCAAAGCTTTTGCCACCGACACAGGATGGATCATTGACAGGCATAGTTGTTCTTATCTTAGCAGTTTAAGGACCTGATGAACCAATGAGGTACTCTATCAATGCTATAGTTTAAGGACCTGATGAACACATGAGGCACTGTACAAATGCTAAGCACAACACCCTTCATGCAGCAAACTGCCATCAATGAAAGTCTACCTTCAACTATGCACACTCCTGTTTACCTGACACAAAACTGGCGTGGGTTCCCTGGGCTTAGACTAGATAACTCTGGTACCAAAACTGCAGTTTCTGTTTTGAAGAGGGTGCGAACCAAGCGCTGCAGTCATGAGCAATGATATGTGACTGATGTTGTGAGTCTCCAAGTCACATGTTGATGAAGTGTGATCCAGGTCACAATAATGAGTGAATGTCTCAAAGAGCAACATGCTTGCACATTGTGCAGCTGAGTAGTTAGTCTTTGGTACTCATGTGCAGGGTGCATTACAATGCTATGCTAGCACATAATGAAGGGGCCACCAAGCACCTACCCTACTTTCTGAAGCTTCAGGTACACACTCTGACTTCCAAATTCCTCCTATCCAACCCGGATCAATTCTTTCATGCCCTCCAGCATGCAGAATCAGACGTTTTACTGAGGCCTGTGCTGTTGATCCAAGCTCATTTGCGATCTACGAGATTTTAAATAGCTTACAACGATCCATTATTTATGAAATTTCAAAACTTACTTGTAAAGTTGCGTATACAAGTTCCCCGGGCTCATAATACACCTTGTTTGTTTGTAAAACCAGTTTCAACACCATGAGAGCTACCGTGCTTTACACATCATGGCGATTAGCATAAAGTTGGGAACCATAGTTAATCAGCAACCCGACTCTTGACTTATTTGTGTGGGACTCCGAAATCCCGATATCGATCGAGCCTTTATTGGAGCATCTGACTGATTCTTCGCATGCTGATATAACTGCTTCCTCATCATGTTCTGCTTAACAAACTCTCTTTATTTGGAATAAGGCGAAATGTACGTGAGAGCGCCCTTAACTGTAAGAGTGAAGAGGATTGCTACTCATAGAGGGCGTTCAGTAACCTCAGCTTCTGTTCAAATACCACAAGATGTTATCAGGCATATTGACTCTAGCACTGAAGCATGGGCTGAAATGTGTATGACATCACCCCTAATTCATGACGCAACTGGCACAAACATCCACCTCTACTGCAGCACACATTTCGCCCCAAACCAAGCCCAGATGCTGTACAAAGTAATCAAAAAGCTAAAACCTACAGTCCTGGTTTTAGAACAGCCATTGGTGACGCCAGATCCTGGATCCAGCAGACCCTCCAACAGAAGCCTCCGGATGTATCCTGCCTTCTTAGAGAGACTTCTTGAAGCAAAGAGCGTCCCGTCTACACCATTCACTGCTGATGATGAACAAGGTTATGCTTTGCAACAGCTGTCACTTGGCGATGTCAAGAAAGATCTGTATGTTGCTGGATTGCCAGAAGCCAGAGTGGGGCGTGACATTCTTGATCCCTATGAATGTTTAGGGTGAGAGATTGTAGAACATGAAAAGATGTAATATGAGGATGGAAGTGTGGTCTTGTTATTATAGATTAATGTGGATGCTCAAAATAAGCTGTATCAATGTGTAAGATTGACAGTATCAGGTGGTTTATCTTCACATCCTTAATCTGTAAGATTGACAGTAGCAGGTGGTTTATCTTCACATCCTTAATCTGTAAGATCGACAGTAGCAGGTGGTTTATCTTCACATCCTTAATCTGTAAGATCGACAGTAGCAGGTGGTTTATCTTCACATCCTTAATCTGTAACATTGACAGTAGCAGGTGGTTTATCTTCACATCCTTAATCTGTAAGATCGACAGTAGCAGGTGGTTTATCTTCACATCCTTAATCTGTAAGATCGACAGTAGCAGGTGGTTTATCTTCACATCCTTAATCTGTAACATTGACAGTAGCAGGTGGTTTATCTTCACATCCTTAATCTGTAACATTGACAGTAGCAGGTGGTTTATCTTCACATCCTTTTCTAAGAGGCATTGCTTTACATTTTTATTAAAAGGGCTGATCAATGCAGCTTTCTGACATGTCTTTTGTATTCATATCGTCATCAGAGTTTTGAAAAGCAATTAAGGGTGTTTGTTTAATAGCTCCTAGCTCTTTATTCGTGTTTAAGTGATTTTGCACCACTGACAGACTATGTCGTGCACCACCACATGTCTTATGCCTCATTGCTATGTTCTATGGTTCACTGGACTATGTCGTGCACCACCACATGTCTTATGCCTCATTGCTAGGTTCTATGGTGCACTGGACTATGTGGTATCCCCTCAACAGATTGCAGTAGCGCTGGAGATGTTTGGGTTTGCTCCTGGATCAGAGTATGCACATGCAGTGAGGCTGTGTGAGGAGCTGGGTGCCCAGGTAGGCAAGCCTTAAGTTAGGAAGAGTATGCATATGCAGTGACATGACCCCATAATAGTAGGGCTGGGTTGCTCTGTACCGACAATATGTTTAAATACAGATAAGTGAACTTTAAAACTGAGTGATGCTCTCCTTACTACTACGGTACGTCATGACAAATCTCCCTTTCAGAAAATGCGCAGAATTTTACAACAAGTCTGATTCTTGGCATTGTCGCACAAACAGGTCATGAAGGCTGATGCGCCTTTAAAGCTGCAAGAGCGATGGGTCAAGGAGGTCCTAACTAGCTTTGGACTGCAGGTCAGACTCTTATTCACACTATAACTAGCTTTGGACTGCAGGTCAGACTCTTATTCACACCATAACTAGCTTTGGACTGCAGGTGTTGTGTCGTTGTTCATAGTGCTCTGGTGCATACAGACATCACCCATTTTTATGCAGCTGCTAAGGTTGTCACTGACGGATGCTGCCTCTTCTGTGAATTCTGTTTTCAGGAGAGTGACTTTGCAAAGATGCAACTGGAAGCGGACATGAGACAACTGCAAGCTGCTTTGCCTAATGTTGTAAAAGCCTGGGATCTGCAGCTTCCATCACAGGTCTGTAATTATCTGAGCTTTCATCTACGTTGATATCAAACAATGCACATGATGTGGATGAAACCAACATACTTTGGTTTCATCCACATCAACCTCAGTGGATTCCTGGAGCCTGTCAAAACCCTTAACAATCTAAACCCCCAACCCAGCTCTTATTATTGGCAGTGTAAATGTTTATGCATGTGAGCATGCATGGCACCCAGTTGCTGACTGTTTATAATGGCATAGAGATTTATTGGGTTCCGCTGTTACTTAAGGAATGAATAGCTGAGTACTAGGATGTGTGACTGACAGAATTTATGGCCTCATCATTTTCTTCATGAACTGAAGGTCATGAGATGGATAAGCTCTTGCGGTGACAGTGAAGAGCCAGCTCCCCAACAACTTCAAATGCTGACTGCTTTCAAAGTCTCGCGTGCATGTGCTGCAGCCTGTCTTCGACCGCCAGCAAGCGCTCTGCTGGAATTCACATCAGGCGGCCGCACAGCCTCATCAAGCAGCAGCAGCAGCAGCAGCAGTGCCTCCTCTGCTGACATGCTGTCCCCTGATGTCAGCACCGATGATGTACTGCCAGCAGATACTGAGCTACTGTTGGAACTTCAAGCCCGGCTGCAGCCACTGAAGTACCGCCTGTTTGAGCGCAGGGCGCTGTACATCGCACAGCAGCTGCAGGAGGTGTGCTCCCGTGTGGCTACCTCCAGACCAGCAGTACGGGTGGAAGCAGCAGCTGCTACAAAGCCACAGCATGGCAATACAACGCACAATCCCTCACACAATACTAGTAGCACAGCTGGTACAGTGCTGGGGGGCCTCAGCCATGTTTCTGATTCGATGCCTGGTAGTAAACATCTGCAGAGCTCCGCCACTGTTGAGGATGACAGCAGTCAGCAATCAGCTGGCCAGGCAGTATCCAGTACAAGTGCCATGGAGGCATCCACTGCTATTGGCCCCCCAGTTGTTCTGGTGCTGCTGGGGAGGCAGTACGCACATGTCCTGAGGCAGCTGTGGCTGGATAAAGACTCCTCGTTGTACAAGGGCCGGAGCGTACCTAGAACCTTTGCACCCTCCTCGTGAGTGATTAACACACACTCATACGCAAACATACATACAAAGAAGGCCCCTCCAAGTTGGCCCTTCCCCTTCTCTCAATCACTGTCACAATCAATGCATAATGCTCAGGTATTCTGACATGTAAGGCAGTTTCTTTGATCATGAAAGCTCATAATATGACAATAGGACCAGAGGTGTAAGTATGAACAAGTATGGACAAAAGACATTAGTAACTGGATGTAGTTTCTTGAACAGACTTGAGCGTCCTGAGGGCTCTGAGGTTGACCCAGATGTGGATCAAGGAGGAAGCAGGCCTGTGGGTTCCAAGCCCTTGGACCTATCAGACTTGTTCACGAAGACAGGACCTAACAAGATGACTGGGAACCCTGCTGTGAGTGAAAGCAGTATCAACATCCCTGTTGAGCTCCTTCAAAAGAATGAAAGAATTATGCCTTCTAGTGGTACGTCTAGCGCTGATGATGCTATGTTCAGGAAGAGAAAGTAGTCTTGATGGCCTGAGATGGCGAGCTGATCACGTAGCACTGTCTTGGCCCCTACTGCTCATGCTTGCGAAGGTATTAGTACTTCCGAAAGAGGTGTAACATTAATCCTGAGATAATGTATTAGATAGTGCAGCTATTGTAACTGAAGGTAACTAACAAACAAACAAACAAATTAACAAACATGGATCATCTTCAAATCTATCGTTTTGTAAAAAGTCTCTGCTGCGTCTACCACCATAAAAATGTAGTCCAGTACATACGTTCCTTCGTACTTGGAAAGAAACAGACATGAAGAAGATGGTCAAAACCTCACTGCCTTATTAATCTGCAGATGAATCTACTTTCATCGCTGAAATGCAATACTAATCTTACTGTCCTCCTCTGTTTGGGAACATCCTCTCAAACTCCTCCTGTGAATACATCTGTATCCCTTCCTCTTCTGATGGCTCGGATGCGCTGAGCTGAGACCCCCCTTTTCTCCCAGAAGACGTGTTTCTTGCTGCAGTAGTGCTCGTTGATGCCGCCCTGCCCTGCTTCATGTCAGTAGTAGCCACTACTTTAGACTTCTTCACAGCTTTCATGGGTGGTGGCTCTGGGCCTATCCCTTTGTAAACACTAGGCGGGTCCTCTATCTGTCCTGACGTTGTACTGCTGCTTCCAGCCATGATGCTACCTCTGGCAAGTGCAGTGCCCCAGGGGGCTTTTGCAGCCTTCTTACTCTGGAGCATCTTCCCATTACCGCTACTGCTAGTTGTACTTCTAGGTGCCCCAACTGCTGCTACTGCTCGTTGCTGCCGGAGCTCTGCAGCCGCAGCTTCAATGGTGCCAGGCACTGGTCTACTGCCTGATGCAGAAGGCAGGCTCCCTACACTACTGCTAGCAGTGCTCCTGCCTAGCAGCTCCTGAAGCCTTTGTTGTTCCTTCTGCTGCGCCTCTAGCTCCGGAGCCAGGTCATCTAACATTTCCAGTTCTTCATCCAGGCCCTTTGGAAGCTTCATGGGGTCAATATCGTACTGGGAGAAGGATAAGAAGAGACAGGAAGGTAGGAGATCAGATTCATGGGGTCAAGATCATACTGGGAAGAGGATGAGAAGAGGCAGGAAGGTAGGAGATCAGCTTCATGGGGTCAGTATCATACTGGGAAGATGATGAGAAGAGGCAGGAGGGTAGGAGATCAGCTTCTGTTTTGTAGTGCTGACAGCAGACACTACAATGCGCAACTATAATTCCTCCTGCACATTATTTAATTTAACTGGAAAAACCAATGTTGTACAAATTTGTGTGAATGTGTGAATGTGAGAGGGAGTCAATCATTCCTGCATCTTCCAGAATGAAGACATGTGGCCAGATCTTGCAAGCTGTAGCAAATTGATGTTTAATGTCCCTTGCTCATGGCAGTGTCAAAGCCTTCATGTTTGCCATCATGCAAGGGCCATACCATGTCCTCCTCATTCTCCTCCTCCTCCTCCTCAGGTACCGGCCAGCTCCTGTTCACACCTCCCACGTAAACTTTCTTGAGGCCGCAGAAGTCTCTGCTGAACCCCAGCAGTGTGTTGACCATAACATCCAGTGCCAGCTCATCACAAGTCCCCATGTCAACCCTGATGATGAGTAAACCCTGATGCGGTGAGTAGACCCAAGAACAGATGTCTGCATGGACCTCGCAGTCTAGTGATGATGATGAGAACACCCTCAGATGGTCAAGACAAGACCTCTGCCTTTGACACCTTTTCCTCATATTCTCTTCCAAACACTCATCATCTACAAGGCTTCCATCCCTCCTCTGTAATATTAATTATCTTATCATTCAAGTGGATTACTGATTCCTCTGTAATATTAATCATCTTATCATTCAAGTGGATTACTGATTCCTCTGTAATATCAATTATCTTGTCATTCAAGTGGATTACTTATTCCTCTGTAATATTAATCATCTTGTCATTCAAGTGGATTACTGATTCCTCTGTAATATTAATCATCTTGTCATTCAAGTGGATTACTGATTCCTCTGTAATGTTAACCATCTTGTCATTCAAGTGGATAACTGATGCAGATCATATGCAACCTCGTAGAGGTACCCCTAACCTCTATGTCAAGCTGTCTTCTGTCAAAGTAAGGCCAGCAGCCACAGAGCTATCTGCTTACCTAAATCTTGCCCAGTTCCCCCTGTACTCAGTCTCCCCTACGTCATGTAAATAGGAGCCCATGCTTTCTTCCAATTCCTCATTACTGTAGTCAAAGAAGCTTCGATCATCATCCGCATGGTGAAATACCTGGTCGTCAGAAGTCATAACAGCTCGGCATCCTCTACTCATTATTCATACAACATGTGCAGGTATGATGGCTGAAGTGTTAAGTTATGAAAGAAGTGTACAACAGCAGACACATTATAGAGAATCCATTGGTGCACTCCTAAGCAAGCCAAAAATGGACACCGCCAACTGTCTAATACACATGCATTTGATTAGTCGGAAGCGCATCTTGACATAACGGCTACATCATGCAAGCTGCATTATTTACAAACAGGAATTACTGAAAACAGCATGCCTGCAAGTTACTGGTATTGAAGCCTCCAAGCTTTCCTAACATGAACCAAGCTTTTACGACACTCTCCAAAAGTTCCTGCTCACGAGCTGAGGGAGAATCTATGAATTCTACCCATACCTGCAAAAATGTAGATTTCAGTTAAGCTTTACTGTGGAAGGTTATGAAGGATATCATGAACCCAAAAATCTACCCAATCTGTAACTGCATGATACTACTTACTACTCCTTGACCTTTTGCCACCCTCCTTCACATCTCAAACATTTGAGGGTTTACAATCGGAAAAAAACACACAAAATATGAAGGAAACTCTCACCCAGAGTTTGAACGGGTTGATTTCCCTGAAAGCCACAGTGGGTAACTCTTCTGTGCCTTCTCTGGTGACATAAAAGTCCTTATTCTGAAGCTTCATCTTCATCTATGGGAGGGAGCAGGGAGTCGCGAAGACAATGCCTGATTACACCTAGATTGAAATAAGTGCCTAAAGAAATACATGCAAGCAAAACATGACGGTTCTGGACATTGTTACTCAAAGATGTGTGACAAAGATAGGTATATAGGAGAATTTAGGCTTTTTAGGCAATTTATAATGATTGACTGACATTCTCCCGTATGATATCTGGGTCTCCATCTGCCCCATCCAGCACAGATGCAACATCTTCATCTATCTCAGCATCTTCTTCCAGAAGCCTGCAACAGGAAACCATGCTTCATAGCAGAGAGTTTAAACTAAAGATGCCCCAGCAGAAGAACTGACAGATACCAAGCTAGCCAAGCTCATATACATGAGCCCACAAGAAGCACACCTGACCCATTCAGGCTTCCTTTTACGTTCAGTGTGACCGTCACTGCTCACAGCTCTCAAACAATGACGTGGTCGATGCAATGCATGGACTTGCAACGCTTTCGTAGTATTACATCTAGTAGTGAAAGATAGCATATTGCCCCAACAATCTACACGCCGTCTAAACTTCATATCACTATATTGCGAAGATGTGGGGGTATGAACATGCGGGGTTTAAAACATTGTGAGACAGTTATTACTGAAACTACCAGCTTCCTTCACACCATAATTAAGGAATGATTCCTGTTATTATTTTTCAATGATTTCTTCATGTAAACTCTTGAGGTAAGCTCATCAATACGGTTCTAACCTGCTCAAGACTCAACATGTGGCATCGTAACATATACTGTTTGATGACCGTGCTACTTGTCAGCCTTGTTGCATTAACATCGGCACAAACCACCAACTTGACTTTTGCCGTCACTTCGACAACTTACAATTTTAGCTCATCTTCTGACTGTCCTTATCTCATGGCTTTAATCCAGCCATACTATCGGTCTCAAAGCGGCCTGTCCCTATCATGCGCAACCGACAGCACCGAAAAAAGTAGCTTGATCACAATCCTTGCACCATTTTCCTCTACTTCTGGCAGCTCAGATGCGTCTTACTTGTACCTGTCCATCGACTTTGAGTTTTTCTGGAATCAAGTGATTTCTGCCTTCAGCCTAAGCTGCGGATCAACTCTAAGCATCAGCAATGGCTTTGAAGAGGGCAATAACGTTACACTCATCGACGGGAGTCTGCTATCTGCCCTATCTTGCCCTCCTCCCCCACCCGCCCCTTCATCCCCACCACCTCCCTCTCCATCACCAAACCCTCCAGCTGCCCCCATACCTCCCAACCCATCTCCTCCTCCCCCATACCCACCATTCCCATCTCCCCCGTCCCCTCCCTCCCCCTCTCCCTTGCCACCATATCCTCCAAGTCCCGCCCCCACTCCACCCAGCCCTCCTCCTCCTCCCCCTAGCAGCTCTGTCACTTTAAGTGTCAATTCCATCCTCCCTCTCAACAGTTACGCTTGTATCTCCATCGTCTCCAGCTCTAACGTCTTGCTCTTAAGCACAATCAATGCATCAGAAATCAAAACAAAATTTAACTGCTCCGTCAGCCCCAATGGATACACCGCCACTTACTCTGGCAGTGTGTACTCCTATAACAAAGCTACAACACTCCTTGGGGCATTTAACAGCACCTTTGCCACAGCCCTTGCCTCCATCCTCTCGCTTGAATGTGGTAGCTCAGTGTCTCTGGACACCAATGTTGGGAAGGCATCCTTTGGAAGTGGAAGCCTTCCAATACTAACCTGCTCACCCCCACCTCCTTCACCTCCAATGCCACCCTCCCCCTCTCCTCCTTTTCCTTCACCGCCTCCCTCCCCCGTCCCCCCTCCTCCCTCTCCTTCACCCCCTCCCAACCCCCCCAGCCCTCCCCCTCCTCCACATCCCCCTTCACCTGCTCCTCCTCCTTCTCCAAGCCCACCTTCACCACCCAATCCACCCTCCCCTGGACCTGCCACCTTATTGGTGACAGGCCCTACTGATTTCACGCAGCAGGACTGTGCCAGCATCCTGGCTGTGGTATCTATCCTCACCTCTGCACCTTGCCTGCCTACAATCAGTGCACCCTCTTGTGTAGCTCAGGTGTGATCACCATGAACACTGGACTCAACAAAATCCATTGTTAAGCTTTTGTATTGTTCAGCTGTGACTGCTTCTGTCGACTAGCGGTTTACCTTATTGCCTAATTGTCAGTCTTTGCTAGCCTGAGAAGCAGCTTATTCTTGGCACAGTGCAGCCTCCCTAAGCTGGGAAAGCTCCTGCTGTTGACTTCAGGCTTGATTTGTGCCTACTAGTTCGCCTCTTAATTATTAACACTCATCCTTATTCTCTGCCGGCCTGAAAAGTTGATAACGCAGCCTCCCTTGCTAAGCTTCTGTACATATCATGATCCTTGGGCACTGTCGTTCCTACATTTTGCAGGGTGCCTCCCTTGCAATCCAAGTATCATTCCTTTCGGACTCGTATGCTGAGTTGTATGGCCAGCTGATAGCCAATGCCACGTCCAATCTGGTGAAGGGGGGTATGATACCATGCGGTTCTGCCTTGACAATAAGCACCTCCCTCTTTCAAGCATACCTCTCACCCCTCAACACTCCGTCCCTCATGTGTAACTCCCCTTCCCCTCCCTCCCCTGTGCCACCTTCCTTCCCGCTATCTCCGTCCCCTCCGCCTCTCCCATTTCCTTCCCCTCCCCCTCCAGTACCCCCCCCCTCAGTGCCTGTGGCTAACGTGGGCAGTGGCACTCAAGTGCCCTCAAAGTTCATCATCACACTCCCTGTCCCAACTAATCAAGCAGATTGCACAGCTGTTGTCAAATCCATCAACAGCATCTCAAAATTCGTGAGCACTGAGTGCAACATCAACAAAATATTATACTCCCACAAGATCTACGAGTCATTCAATGTCACCGTGTCAGCAGCTAATCCGGATTTTGCCAAGGTCACTGCTCTTGCCTTCATCAATAACCAGCTTCCAGGGCTACTGGGGAAGGCCATGCTGCCCTGCTCCACCACATCCCAGGTCCTGGTAGTTGGCGGAGGTAACTTCACCACCGGTACTTTCCAAGCTATGGGCATTACTTGTACTGCCTCATCAAGTCCTTCAGGGAGACGCCGTCTTTCATCTCTGCAATGAATGAATAGTTTTTACTAAAAACCCTGAGGGCACATGTTTTTGAGAGGAGGATCATCTCTGCAATGAATGAACAGTATTTACTCGAAATCCTGAGGGTACATGTTCTTGAGAGGAGGATCTAGCTTGATCCAGTACTAGGCATGCTATGCCATGACTGTATAGGGACTCTCATGTCTTGTACAGCAGTCTGTACAGCAGTCTGTACAGCAGTCTTGTACAGCAGTCTTGTACAGCAGTCTGTACAGCAGTCTGTACAGCAGTCTGTACACATTGTCTCAACAGTGAATCTGTAATCAGGCTTATTATCCGCAGCGCATGACTGTGGATTATTTAGTTTGATGACAGCTTTTCTTGATGATCACATTTTGTAGATAGCATAACAGCCAACTTACTAAACTTACTACTGCTGTTATATGTGCATATAATTGTACATACAAAACAATCATTGATGCAAGCATCCCTTCTTAAATTGTATTAATTGTATAGACCACATGCTTTCAAATTCTGTCATTTGTCTTTGATAAAACTTTGATACACAAATCATAGACCAGAGCCATGTCCTTGAATCAAATGTGATTAATGACAGATAAACTTGTATTTCAATACAAAAGATGCACTGCTGCATCAATAAGATGGAAACTACAAGGTCAATAGTTTTGCATTTTTGCATTACTGTATGCACATAATACATGTACAGCTTTTTAATTATATCATGCTGGTACGCAGATGAAAGGTCAAGCTGGGCTCTTATTTATAAAAAAAGTGAACAAGCCACAAAGTCAGCTCATCAACATCAATTCGAAGGAAACACTCATGCATTACATCATGCACAGGCCTATACTTTGCAACGGTCTTATTTCAAAAGTGTTCTAATGATGATTCCTTCAAACAAGCGGTCATCAGTCCCAACACTCTAAACAGGCAGGCTGCGGTGCTGGCTTCAGCTGTCCTCTCAGCTCTGGCTTGTTGGCCTCGTAGCACCCTAAGCTATTCCGCAATAACCTTCGCTCCTTCCGTCTGCTGTACCAACCAAGCACTTCTGGGCTAGTGCTACCAATGTGCATGCTAAGAGCTGTGCTTTCAAATCTTGATGTGCTGCTGGACCCCGCATTCTGAGTGCTGATACTCCTCGTACAGCATATTGCAGTGTAACGAGGTGTCACTAATAGCAGAGGACTCTGGGCAGCAGAAAACCAAGAACTTAATCTGACAGCCTCAGAATGACAGAGAGATGAGTGTCCAAGCAACACCTGCAGCATCTGCTTGGTAGAGGTAGCTGAAGTGTGTCCAGGCAACACCTGCAGCATCTGCTTGGTAGAGGTAGCTGAAGTGTGTCTGCCATTGTTGCAGGTACTGCAGGAGCACACCCTGCTTTTAGGTGATAGCAGTTGACGTGATCTCAATATCTCATCCTGGCTGCTGCAAGAGCTTGGTGTCAATGTCTCCACCTTGTCACTGTTGGCATTTTCAGATTTGCAACAAAAGTGGTCACAGACTGCAGACTCAGAGGTTGGAGACATGCTCAGTGGTTTGATGAATGTGGGGGCTGCGGCGGCACTACAAGACATGCTCAGTGGTTTGAAAGCGGGGGTTGCGGCGGCACCACAAGACATGCTCAGTGGTTTGATGAATGTGGGGGCTGTGGCGGCACTACAAGACTTCATCATGATGTCATCAGTATGCTCACTACCTGGCCCAGACTCCCTCACCTCACCAAAGCAATAATGTTGAAGCCCTTGTGGTAAGGTATGGCTAGAGGGTTCAGCGCATGGCTCTTGAAATGAAAATGCAGTTTCCCTGCTTCTGCTGTTATGCGGCAGTCCTACTTCCCAGAAGTTGATCTCATTCTGTTGCTCCTGATAACCAATAAGAGTTGATGCCACACTGCATTTGATAGGACTGCTGAGAGTAGGACTTGAAGATGGTGTGAGACAGCCACAACCTCTGGACAGTCTGCTTGAATCTCTGTATGTTGGGAAACAGTTGGTGGAGGAATGGCAAGACGATGACGTTACAGCCTGGACAGCTGTTTGAAGAAATTGATCCAGCTTAGGGCATGTAACTACAGAGCACAGGTGGGTGACTTTTTAAAATTTAATTTAATTTAAGCCATTTTGTCTAGAAATTGAGTGTCATAGTTGTAGTGCTTGCGTCAACTTCGAGGCAGGACATTTCTTCACCTGGCTCCTCCAAGACTTCACAACGACAGACAGGGCAGCTCCTCTTGCGCTGCAGCCAGGACTCGCTGCATTTTAAGCACATGGCATGTCCACAATCTGGCATGATTTGAACAGGGTAAGACCATTGGGTGCAGATGGGGCAAGAAAAGGTCTCTGCAAGGAGGCTCAAGAGCCTTGGAAGCAGGCCTGGACAGTTCAGATTCGCAGATTGAAGAATCCTTTGAGGGGACGACATCATATGTGCATAAACTTGAAATGTCAGAATGCCTTATTTTGAAAGCTTAAACCCGTCAAATAAGTGTGGGGGCCAGGGCGGAGTTAAGGCAATTTGTACAAGACAACAATTTTGTTAGCGATGATGGGAAGACGGCGTTGAAATATCTGTATGAAGATTTGATCGGAAGCTGGTAACAGTCGTGTATCCCTATGTCTATCCTACGCAATCAACTTTTAAATGAATAAGCATGATATAGTGGTATGTATGATGGTTTAAGTGCTCTCGCATATTGTTTTTATAGCTGAAACTTACCTAGGTCGTCGTGTAGGTATTTGAAAATCTGTTTACCCCCGTTCTTGCCTCAATCTTGTAGCTTGCATACAAGAGACTTCTGGGTAAAGGTTTATACCCATTTGAATTAGATTCAAATGCCGTATCTAGTGCACCAGAGGAGTCATGGAAGGGTTGGAGCCATCTAGCCAGTGACCTGGGCATAGGTGCAAATGGAGCCACAGCAAAGCATGTCTACAGTTTGATCTCTCTTCACGAAAGCACATCCCTCAGACAAGATGACGAAGAGCTCAGCAGCAACCTTTTGATTTTGATTAATGCGGCCTTTGACGTGAGTATTTTTCACCCATGAACAAACAGCATTTCCGTTCATTCTTATGGATGTACAAGCTCAGGATGTAAGAGGCAAGGAAGGTTGCTCATCCCTGAAAATTATTGGCCTTCGCTGCTGATTTGAATACAATTCATTAAGCATTTCATGTGCATTAGCAATGATGATTATGATGATGATTATACATAGTGTTCTGCCTATGATTAGTACAGCTTTCAGCATGCGTTCTAAGCTTGCTTTTCCTTGTCCGGCAGGCTTCTCAGCAACAAGAGAATATACTGAAGCCTCCAAGTGACAGTGCTGAGGGTAGAGACCTGATCCGGATGAACCTTTCCCCTCAAACCAAGGATATTTATATGAAACAGAAACCAGCGGTCAACCAGCCGCAGATGGATCCGAAAGCATCATGTTTTCAAACTCTCAGAGACAAAGCTTTGAATTTAAATAGTGCTCACAGCTATAATGTAACAGCAGCGGCCTCTGATGCTCATGACAATTCAAAAAGTGCCAACCTGGATGAACATAAATCACGTACAATAATTGGAAGCGTCAAGAGCGTCAGGACTAATCAAGAAATTCCACATCAGTATCCTCTGAAGATCTCTAATAGTCAAGGCATACGAGCAGATGCTTCAGTGAAAGTGGTGCATCCACAGCAGCCAACTGGCCGTCTGAACAAGAGGAAGGGCCAACCTGCTAAGAGGAGAGCAACAAAAATCTTGTCAGCTCGCATCGCTGTTGCTGACGATGATGGTGAGGTCCCAGCTTCATGTCAGCAGCAACAGAAGGATGATCCTTCACCTGCTCTTACATTTGAAGGAGAAGTCCCTGCGACACTAGCATCGCATGCTACGGATGATGAACAGCCAACATGCCCTGCGACACTAGCACTGCCTGCTAGGGATGATGAACAGCCAACATGCGGGGTGAATATCGCTGCTGCTGCAATTTCTAGCAGACACAGCCGTAGAAGACACCAGGGAGCTGGAGATGCAGTGGCACAAGGCAGTACACTACATGGTGCTAAGCAGCAGCAGGCAGCTGAAACAAGTACTGATCTGCTTGCTGATTCTACAGGTGCTGGGGCACCTTCTAGGCAGCAAGCAGCAGGAAAGACTATGGTTTTGGATGAGCAGCAGTGGCAGGCCCCCATAATCCGGATCAAAGTGGAGCCAGATGATGACGCTTCACTTCTCCTAGTATCTGCCAAGACCTCTAATGGTATGATGGTTATGATGACAAGTACGACAAGACTGCGTTATGATGTTCAACTATATATCCTGATGATTGTAACCACGACTGTAAGGGTCTCTAACAAGTGATGATGATTATTATATACCGCATCCTTGAAACTCGTCTGCAGTATGCTGATGGATGTACATAGAGGACTCATCATCTGCTGCTGGTCATAGACTTGTTCTTGCAATCATCATTATGATACGCATACTGGAGACTATGTCCTGCTAGTCACTACTAGGCTGGCAGCAGCACCCATATATATTACAGCTCATGCACTAACTACTTCTGCAACTGCCATGCTGGTCCATGATTGATGTACAGCGGATGATGATGAGCCTGCGGCATCTTGTCAGCATTTTGAATTCACTGCTGCCGAGAGAGCGGAGCTGATCAGAGACTTGGGAGGAATGAGGGATGAACAGGTACTGCTGCTGACTACTCCTTGTACTGCTGCTGACTACTCCTTGTACTGCTGCTGACTACTCCTTGTACTGCTGCTGACTGCTCCTTGTACTGCTGCAGACTACTCCTTGTACTGCTGCTGAAGCAGTACATACTGTTTATTACTATTCAAGTTGGTCCAGTGGTAGTCATTCTACTAGAGGCGACAGTTATTGACCGCAGTCGTTGTTTCTCATGCTGTTTCTCATCAATGCCATGGCGGCTTGTTATTATTGCAAGAGTGGTTGCTATCTTACAGTGTGCCTCTCATCTTCGCAACAACAGCTCAGGTGTTTATGACTAATTAATAGGGTCCTCATCATCATCATCAGTGGCATCAGTGCCCGGTTGATCATAGCATGAATAATGACACTGCTGCTGATGTAGCTGATGTTGTTCGTCATCTTGTGCAGGTGCAAGTTGGGGACCTACCTGGAGGTGTTAGGATTGTACAGCAGGCAGATGTCTCTGATGGAGGTAGTCATCTGCAGGATGCCACTGCCGCTAGCGGTACGACGGTGGCTGCCTCAGGGCCACTGGTGGGTATAGAATGTCGCAACATCATCGTTGTTTTAAGTTGTTATGAAGAACTCTGTTTAGCTGTGCTGTATTATCATCAGCTAAGTATTCAAATAAGCACGGTGGCTGCTGTTATTGGTTTCTTGATTAATAGCAAGGAGCAGTAGAGCAACATCTTTAAGGGTTATAGAGTCACAAGTTCATAATATAATAAGCTCTGTCTGCATGTTTATTACCAGTACTGCTTGTACTGCTTAATCATTTAAAGTAGTAGCTCCTGTTTAAACCCAGAAGAATTGTTTTTGTGTCTCCTGCGGTGTCCTGCTTACTGCATCGTACTGCCTTGTAGAAGCGGGTGTACGGCCTCAGTACTAGTGCTGCTACCGGCAAGTTGATGCTGCCAGGTACTCATGATCCTTTACTGTGGCTCACACACGAGGCCCTCATGGGCAGACCAGATGGCCAGGTCTTGTGGGCAGCTTATCAGGTGTGAGATAGTATGTTAGGGCACTACTAGGTTCTGTTGGCAGCCTGCTACCAGTTGTGTGATAATCGTATGTTGAGGCACTACGAGGACTGTCTATCTGTCTATTACTAGCTCTTTGTTGTTGTCTTGATGTGATGGAAGCAATACTCCTAGTTTCTCCATTATGATTCAGCTAGAAGAAGTGACCAGAAGTACAATGATTGTGCCATTCACTAAATGATCATAAATCATCGTATTCTCTGACTTCAGGAGGCTTTAGATGCGGATCAACGGACAGCAGGCGGCAACGGATTCTCAACCTGCCTGGAACCAACTCAATTGCTTGCAGAGTTTTATGATCCGCAAGCATCAACAGTGATGACAACACATCATCAGCATGAGCCTGCTAGTCATCAGCGTATTCAACAGCCAGGTGATGACCACAACAGGGGTACCTGCTGTCACTCATCTTCACCTCCCCGCCAGCAGGAGATCATCATACTTGAACCCTTACCCAATAAACATCCTATGCTGAGAAAGTCCGGCAGCAGTACAAGAGGCAACAGGAAAAGGGGAGCTGCCGGTACTGAGGCTGCAACATTTCACAGCATTGCTGCCAAGGCAGCAGCAGCTGGGAAAATAGCTGCCACGGCTGCTGCCACTGCATCAGCTGCTTCATTACCATCATGTAATGTAGTGTGTCACAGGAGGGAAACGTCAAGAAGTCTTAATGAGACTGAGGGGACGACATCAGCAGCAACAGCAGTATTAGGCTGCACCGGGAATGATAGCCCTGCTGCTTCAGGCGACCCTGCTGCTTTTGTCACTGCTGTAATCTCAGCTGCTGTAGCATCAGCAGCAGGAACAAGAGAGGGTACTGCTGCTGGGACTTCTGCAGTGGATGCAGCAGCGGCTTCCTCCAACCCGGCAACTGCTAGGCAACATAATGATTCAGTTGAGAGAGACACATGTAAGCAGGCACATACCACTGCACAGCAGCAGCAGCAGCAGCAGTTGGTCGTCGCTAGTACTCTAGCAAGTGGTGGCGGTGTCACTGCAGATTATGGTAACAATGCACCATCATTTCCTGAAGTCTTAATACAGACGACGGGGCTAAAGAGAATGAAGTCGATGGTGGGTTTGGACAAAGAAGGAGCAGTCAGGCGGAAAGCGGGTTTTCTTTGTCAGAGGTTGTCATGCCTAGGATCCAATGTCAAAGAGGTGCGGCGGCTGGCAGCTCTTGCTGCTGGAACATCATCTGCTGCTGCTCATGCTGCTGCTCATGCTGCTGCCGCTGATGGAAGCAGAACATATGCTGCTGGCAGTACATTGCCCACTGCATCACATCGTTGTAGTGTTGCAACATCTGCTGCTGGCTTTTCTGATATTGCTGCTGCTGCTGCTAAGGTGACGAGCCCTGTTGCCGGAGGCTACTTGGCACCTGCTGCTGCTGCTGCTGCTAAGGTGACGAGCCCTGTTGCCGGAGGCTACTTGGCACCTGCTGCTGCTGCTGCTGCTAAGGTGACGAACCCTGTTGACGGAGGCTACTTGGCACCTGCTGCTGCTGCTGCTGCTGCTAAGGTGACGAGCCCTGTTGCCGGAGGCTACTTGGCACCTGCTGCTGCTGCCACAGAAACTGCCTTGAAACTGCTGCTGCATCCTCCACCTCACCCTGTCTTCCTGAGGCTGCTTAACAGCAGACACCAACAAGGAGTTCAAGACGATGCTGTTAGTACTATCATCACTACTACCACAGCTCCTGTCGGCATTCCCTCATCCATATTGCAGCCTGCTGCTGATGCTGCCGTCATCACCTCTGCACTGCACTCTACTAGTGCTACTGACATTCCTGGCAGTACTAAGTGTCAGCAGGCAGGCAGTACAGGAGTGCACAGAAGGCAGAGGTCCATAGTGGTGACCTTTGCTGACGAGGTAGTAGCACTAGTAGGCAGCGGGCAGGCTGAAAGCAAATCTCAAAGCAGTGGCCCAGGACAATATGTAGCTGAGATGGCCCACATTGTAGCTGAACACGCACACGTTGTAGCTGACAAGTGGGGTGCTGAATGTGGTAAGAAGGATCACCAGGCAAGCAAGCAGGCTCAGGATGAGTTTCTTCATGCTGAGGGTCATGATGACGATAATGGGCGGAGAATAGCAAGCAGGAGTCACAAAAGAAGCAGATTGGCACAACAAGGCCCTCACTATGCTGCGGCTGCTGCCCAACTAAGCAGCAGTGCTGTGCAAACAGCTGCTGAAGCAGGAAGTCCTGAAGCGCAACACGTCACAACTAATGCTCATTGCCGGCCTGCTGCTGCTGCTGCTTCTACCTTAGTGCATACTAATGAAGATGAGGGCGGCAGACTTGCCCAGCAGGCGGCAAAAGCAGCAGAGCCTATTGTTCCTTCTGGTAATCAGCAGGATCATCAGGCAATGCTTGTCCTTTCCGCGAAGAGTGATCCTGGAACAACAACTGAAGTGTCTGGTACTGCCAGGGAGGTTCATCTGGGGACAACAACTGAAGTGTCTGTTACTGCCAGGGAGGTTCATCTGGGGACGAGCCCTGCCGCTGTTCAAGGAGCAGCAGGAACAAGGGGAGCTGGTGGCCGCATGCTTCCCAGGAGCTGGCAGCAAGGAATTGCTGATGCTGGTCAAAGCGTACCGCGCTCCCCACCCAATGGACTCCCTGCTGCTTCTGCTGTTGCTGCTGTTGCTGCTTCTACAGTTGCCGCTCCTCACTTAATGGCCCCGCAACTTATTCTACTAGGCAATAATGGCACGACCACAGCGGCACCTGAGGTTGAGAGGAGTGCGCCGCACTCCATGCTAAAAACTCTTGTTCAAGTGCAGCAAAAGAATGAGCAGAAAATTCCTCAGGCAGGCAATGATCACCATGCCGCTGCTTCATCGTCTGCCGCGCGGCCTGCTGACGCTGCTGACGAGGAGGAACCAGTATTCTTCACTGCAGAGGCTGCCTCCTTAGGCGCTATCATCATTACTGCTGCGGCAGATTCAGAAGCAGTAGCAGTAGCTCCACGAATGATGTCAACAGAGATCATCACGAGGAAGTGCCACAGCAGCACTAGTGCTGCTTCAGTGAGTGATGAACTAGAAGACGCATCTGCTGCTGCTATGACCACTACCACCAGTAATCTGCTGCCTCTGCCTCAAGAAGATCCCGGCAGCTGCTTGGAACCTGCTGCCCCTGCAAGGGTGACAAAGACAGCACTAGGCAGCTGCTTGGAACCTGCTGCCCCTGCAAGGGTGACAAAGACAGCACTAGGCAGCTGCTTGGAACCTGCTGCCCCTGCAAGGGTGACAAATACAGCACTAGGCAGCTGCTTGGAACCTGCTGCCCCTGCAAGGGTGACAAAGACAGCAGGCACTGCTTTATTGAATTTAGGTAGTGCTTCATGTGCGGATGACATTATTGTAAAGGGGCGCCCATCATCCCAGCACTGCAGTGATCATCCTTCTGTGGCACCGGCTGTGGTGGGTTCATCCCAGCACTGCAGTGATCATCCTTCTGTGGCACCTGTGGTGGGTTCATCCCAGCACTGCAATGATCGTCCTCATGCGGTGGTGGGTGGTATATTTTCTGCTGCCCCAGAAAAGTTCGTCAAAATGTTGGAGAACGTGAAGAATCGCTTATTCTTCGCTTCTTCTACAACCCCATCATCTGCAGCAGCCGCAGCAACTACCGGAAGCAAAAGGAGGGCCACCAGCAGCAAGGGCCGCAGTGGATATGCTTCTGCCTCAGCTGCTGCTTCTGCTTCTGCTTCAGCACTTGCTGCCTCATCATGCGCCACTGCTGAGGTTGCTGCTGACAGAGAGCAATCAGTGACTGCAGCATCAGTAGTAGCTTGCCGCACTGCTAGTAGCGATGCGGCTGGAATGACGGGCAAAGCTCATTCTGTAGTGCCGCTATCCGCTGCTGCTGCAGCAATTGCTATCGCGCCCGCCCGCGACTTACTAGCTCAAAATGGTGCCAAGACTGTGGATGCTGATTATGGAAGGTCATCATTGGGGCTTGACAATAGGCATGACGCTGCTTCTGCCGTAGTAGAAGCTAGTGTTTCAGAAGTTGCCTGGTGGGATCAACTGCAGCAGCGGGAAGATGACGCAGTCGTTCTGTTGCCTGTAGTTGGCGGGGGAATGGATGCAGGATGCAGTGTGGACGCTGTTGATACTGTTGATACTGTTGATGATGATCAGGAAGGCCACTTGGTAGCATCAGGGGCAAAGCAGCAGTCTGCCTTGGGCTTTGGTTACATGAGCTGCAATGAGGAGGGTGCTGGTGGCGGTCATACTCTATTCATGAGCTGCAATGAGGCGGAGGGTGGTGGTGGCAGTCACAATCTAGTGCACCTCGCTACTGCTGAAGTCTCTACTACCTACCAACCTGCTGCTGCTGCTGCTGCTGCTACTGCTGAAGTCTCTACTGCCTACCAACCTGCTGCTGCTGCTGCTGCTACTGCTGAAGTCTCTACTACCTACCAACATGCTGCTGCTGCTGCTGCTGCTGCTACTGCTGAAGTCTCTACTACCTACCAACATGCTGCTGCTGCTGCTGCTGCTGCTGCTGCTGCTGCTGCTGCTGGTACTACTACTACTACCACTGCTACCAGCAACACTGCTACCATAATGACTATGCAGCAGAGCAGAAGAATAAGCAGCACTGCTGCTAGTATAGTGCCTGTGGTCCTTACTGACCCTGCTTCAGATGCTGACATAATGAAGGCAGACTACATGACAGCCACCCAGCTTGAGTGGATGGAACTTGCACAGCCTGCTGAGCTTGACCTGTCGCAGTCTATAGGCATTCACAGTGTTGGTGATTTGATGGCTGCAGTCCATCCAAGGTTCAATAGCTTGGCGGGAACCTACTTCGTGCAGCCAGCTCGTGATGAGTTGATGACTCTACCTGATGGAAGGAGTATACATGAGGAGATCAGTGCTAGGAACAGGAGTCATCTTCAGCAGCAGCAGGAGATCACTGGGAACAGGATTCATCTTCAGCAGCAGCAGGAGATCAGTGCTAGGAACAGGACTCATCTTCAGCAGCAGCTGCTGTTACACAATCATGTAACAGTGCCTAGGATCACTCAACTACTTGAGGGTGCTGCTGCTGCTGCTAGCCGTCATTGTGACGATCCAGCATCGCTTGCTACTGGCTCTTCAGAAGCAGGTGGTGCGTCTCCGTCAACTAGCAGTACTGCTGCTACTGCCAGACGCTCTGCTGCTTTGCTACAATCAGTTGGTGGTGATGATGGCTGCAGGAGTAATCAGGTTTCATCAGCAGCAAGGGCTGCAGGCCCATCATTCAGCAAAGGGGCGTCAGGGGCTCATGACAGCAGCGGCTGTCCTGCTTGTAGTAACTGTCCGGCTTCCTCCAAGCAAACACCCTCCGTTACTGCGCTGCCATGGAGTGTTGTAGCGAGGCCTGTCATCATTACAAAAAGTGCCCCAGCAGCAGGAGCAGGAGCACAAGTTTCTGCCTCTACTCTACCTGCTCGGACGCATGCTTCTCCACTTCTTCATCATCATCTTCCTCCTCCTCCTCCTTCTCCTCCTCAGACTGCTCAGAAGCCACAGGAGGACGAGCAGGCGGAGCAGGTTAATGTGGAGAGCAATGTCGCAGATGAGAAAACCTTGCTAGTAGAATCTCCAGTCGCTGCTCCATGTTACAACGACCATCATCATCATCAGGGCAGTTTGACTGAGCCGCTACTGTCTGATGAGCCAGTAGCCCTCCTAATCATGACTTATGGAGTACCGCTTAATAATGGAAGTAGTTTCAGTCAGCAACCTCACACTCAAGCTCAATCACACCCTTTTCCATGGCAATAGTTACGACGACACTGATGTTACTGTCGCTCCTATAATTCAGAACTTGGAAAATTGCGGCTATTACTGTTTTCTTTGGATCTAAATGATGTTTGCCAGTGTTTTAAATTTACCAATTCGGCCAATAATAGACGGTGATAATCTACAGCTAATTGAGCTGATTGAGCTGATTATTGAAATTTGAAACAGTAACTTGTAAAACTAAAGCTGTGATTTAATTGAGAATCAGGAGATAAAGTATTTTTAAAGCTTTAAATGCAAAGCAAATTGTCACGGTCTAACACTGCACCGGTGTTAGATAGAATACCCTAGAATAAGGTTATGAGGCATGTAACCTCGCCATACTCGCCACTCAGCAAAAGCTGATGATACATGGGCTGATAAACCCTGTGCAGTAGAGCGAGGGATGTTAGGTCTAGAATCAACAGGTCGTTCGTCACCTGAAGATCTTGGCCTTGAGGGGAGAGAAGCTTGAGAAGCTCCTTGAGAGATTGATGTTCCAAGGTTGTGATCAACCAGTAGCTGATCGTTCAACTGTACATAAGATCGACTAGCTAGCCTTGCAGATCGATCAGATGGCTTCGTCAATTACTCCTTGGCATATTCGTTTATTTTAGGACTCTTGGTACCTGACACTGACAAACTTGACGGATGGGTTAGCAAAGTCCACACGATCAGTCGATTGACGACTGGTCGGCTTCTTTTTCAACTAAAAGTGGGATTTAGATCAGGCGATCGTACTCACCTGTCAAGTTTGCTGGGGTTCTACACTACTAGCTTTGCTTCTAGGAGTGCAACTTGCCACCTGTAGCTGACTGACCTGTCTGTGGAGGGCTTCTAACAATTAATGACCTTCTAACTGATATAATCTATATATTAATAAGCCAAGTTGCCCTCAGTCGATGATCGATACATCGACTGAAGCAGGAGACCCGATACCCAATACCTGAACTAGAGGAGGGTGACTACTAAGTCTTAATATATATAAGGCCCAGATTAAGATTACATAAGTTGTTGAAATGCGTAGCGCTAAGCCACTAGTACATCTTGCGCAAGACCACTGCCTGGACTGACAAGCACCCTGCGTATGATTTGGTTCAAGGGCCCTCTGGGAAAGGTGTGGATCAGCTGTTCACACCTGAGATCAACTGGGTGCCAGCTGACTATACCACCAACCCTTATGACTGCATGAAGTATGACACCCTGCATGTGAACGCCATCAGCAACTGGTAAGCTTGTTATTAGGTACTAGCTAGCTGAGGTAGCATTGGGTTTTGATGATAGTAATGATAGCTACGACTAACTTCATGCAATCATGGTTAAAGGATGGGATGCAATCATGGTTCAAGGATGGGATAATTATCTTATAATTAGTGATTATCCTTCCCTTAATTCTGATGATTCTGAAATTGAGGTTTGAATATGACCTGAAATCATACATTTCAAGGGTGTCGTTGCCTACGTTGCCATGAAGGTAACAATAGTAACAGGATGCTGTGGACATGAGTGCATGCACTGATTGGTTCCTTCATCTAATGAAAAAATAGCAGAGCTTAAAATGTGGTCTGTTTTACTACAGGCTCATGGGCATAACTTGGGACAACAAGCCCTTCACCACACCTGCAATCATGGGTGGTAACTTTCAGGTGAAATGTTAGACTTTGTGTATGAATATACTCTCTCTACTATCTCTACAGTAGTAGACCTTCATACAGTAGTGGACTTTCATACAGTACTGTACCTTCATACAGTAGTGGACTTTCATATAGTTGTAGATTATGTTGATTACTGCAATGCATCATCTTATTACTGTGATCATAATTATTAGTTGAACGAATCCACTGCAGCAATTCAGATGTCGTTTGGATCCAATCTAACACATGTCATCGGCTATGACATTGGTTTGCAGACTGTGAGTTGAGAAGTTGCTGATTGCAAGAAGTTAATATTGCTGAGAAGTTCTACAATGCAACCATCTCTGGTGGATATGAGGCTGATGGCAAGACCCCCAACCAGGTCTTGAAGGATGCCCTCAACTTCATCGACGACAGCTTTGCGCAATTTTACGAAGCAGCTTTGAAGGGGGTAAGAAAAAAATGATCCTTGACTTGTAATCTGGGTGGTACTAATTATAGACTTGCTACAAAAACGTGATTCATACTATTCATACTTCTCACACTCAAGTACTGGGCCACAGAGTGTCGTAAGTGTCTTCTTACTGAACTGCCTAGAAACATTTACAAATATTTATTGGTGCTCATCCAGCTAATCCAGCCCGGTACTTCTAGTGCTTCATTTGATTCATGTCCCAGCTCCAGAGCATTGCTGCAGGGTAGAAGTACGGAATGACTTCACTTCCTGTATGACGTCTCACTCTACTCACTCTTGAACCCATCAGCAAAGAAAAGATTGGTAGTATAGGAACATGTACATCATCCTAAACATCTGTAACCTTAACCCTGTCATTAGACCCCACTCATTTTGCTGGATGTGTCACCTCTTACTCCAGGGCATTGCAGACCGTACCGCTTTCATTCTGACCGCCAAGCATGGACAGAGTCCCATGAAACCATCCCAGTACAAGGGCATTGCAGATACAGTTGTTCCAGCTGCCCTAGAAGCTGCTGGTATCAAGGTACAACTACCTCAAATTCTTGAGACCTGACAGGTTATTGTTTCAGCTACTTTTATGAAGTTTATGAAATTTTATAACAACAGCAAGCTCCACACGACGTCTTACAAAATCAAATCATTCTGAGGTACTCCTCATATGAGCACCGCTTGTGATTCTTCACCTGCCCTCCTACTACTGCTCCTACTGCTGCCCCTACCTACCAGGTGGCCCAGGCTACCCAGGATGATGTATCCCTCATTTGACTGGCTGATCCAACTCAGGCTGCCAAGGCTGCACAAGTGCTGATGGCTAATGCTTCTTCCCTTAGCATTGCTGAGGTCCTTTATGGCTCACAGCTGCAGGTAACCTGAGAACTAGGTGGTCTAAATATTTTGTTATGTAAATACTATTTTGTAGGATGCTCTAGAGACATGCCTGCTACCTTAGAGCATTGGCTTGTATCAATACTTCCTAAAGTCTAAAAATGTGATTCAAAATGTTGAGGACAAGGTTTACACTGCTGATGTAGTGTGCTGCTAGATATGCACATAATGATGCTGTTGAGCCCAGTAGGATACAGCTCCTTGATTAGGATTGAGCCTAGTATTTACATGCTATTTGCCTGGTTTGTCTAATACGGATGTATGTTTTCCACTGTCTCAGACCGGAGGCTATGCTGGTGTTTCTCCCACTGATCCCCATGCCCCTGACCTCATCACCAGAGTGGATGTGGGCGTGATGTAAGTTCTTCAAATATAGTGAGTAATATATGTGTTATGCTCACAGGCAAGGTACTGGACCATAATGCTCTTGCTTGACTGCTGCTCACTGACATGCTTCATAATGTTGGAGGTGGAGGCAGTTTATCTTAAGGCAGTCGTCTGCTGAAACTCAAGGCTAAAGAATTACGCATTATTATGATTTAATATATTTAATTAACTTGTGTGTCCTCCATTATCCCTGCATGTGTTCATTAGCTATGTTGGAAACCCAGCTCACCGTACCAAGTCAGCTGAGCATGGAGGCATCAACTTACATGACCGCCATGTAGCCCTCATGTTGTCTATGTCAGTACATCAGCATGTAGCTTAGAGCTTAGTATGCAGCATTGAAAATTTTAATTATCTTGAAATGACGCGCCTGCTCATCATTGCAATGTATCAGAGTTTGAGGTATCATGTTAGTAGCAGCATCACCTTACTTTGTGCTTGTGTCTGCCTGCAGCCCTGGCAAGGGTTATCTCACTAGGCATTTCCAGGAAGTGAAGACTCGTCAAGTTGCACCTACAGTCCTCCAGATGCTGGGTCTCCCCTACGACTCTCTCACAGCATGTGCATTGGAGGGATGCACACCTCTTCCTATGATGAGTCATCTACTGGGTTAAATTTGTGCTGATGATGTGAAAACATGATACGTATAGAATTAGATTCACATTTTGAATTTCGTAGTACTGGCTGAAACATGCTGCTGTTTAATGGACAAGAATATGATTAAGATATGTATCCATTTTGTTGCACTTCCGTTGCAGAAATGCAATGTGAGGACTACCAACAAGTGACATCTCTGTTGAGCTACTGTTGGGATTCACTCATAATTATCAATTTGAAATTTACATCATTTTTGTTAGTCTCAAAGATTGTTAGATTTTTTAAGGACATTATGCTGACTGCGAATTGGTGAACATTGTCCAATCAAATCCTTGTCATCAGCTTTTCCAGATTACTGAAGACGATATATCACGAAATCTTATGGATGCGTATGGATAATTCGAGATATCAGCAGTAAGAGAAACTTCAGTTCAATTGAGATGGTTAAAACAAGTAATATTGAAGCTATGACAGCATGTAAAGCCTGAGATGATCAGACATAAGCAAAAAATTGCTAATAATAATAATAATAATAAAACGCCGAAGCGTAGCTTGACGTAGAGGACAGAAAAACTGTCCTCTACGTCAAGCTCTTCGTTCAAAAGTATGAAAAAAGCTAGGGAGGATGATCCAAAAGAATGGGAGGGGAAAAGGAGTGTTCAAGTTTACGACGGGTACGAAGGATGCAGGAGAAAGAGAAAATGGAGTGACGAGTCAGAGAGCGTCCACGAACAGCAGAGAAATTAAAGATGCAGCCGAACATGTTAGGCTCTTGCATGCTACATTTACTCACAGGTTGGGCACCAGAAAAGTCGTAATTTTATCGAGGTGTCCTGTAATAACTCGTAATTTTCATCCTTTCAAAACTTTGTTGTACCAGCTGCCACTTGTAATCATTTTCTAGGATCAAGATCATACGCTCCAGAAGTTCGCAAGCGTTCTTATGACCTCTAGTGCCGTCTATAACAACTTTATGGAGCTGTGTTTATGCATGATTTGAATGAGAATTTCATAAGTGTAACTGATCCAGCCCAAAAGTGTATGACATGAGGGTCTGAATGGCCTGAGAAGTGGCCCCATAAAGGGATAAGCGCTGGCCCTTACTGATGTAGCTGCCATCATGACTGAGCCTTAGGTCCTGGCCAGTGTGCAATCTGATAACTACTTCACAACAAGATATGAGTCTCGAAGTGCCTTGACATGTTCTGAACTGTGAGTTGAGGGCCCTTGCTCAATTCTGATGCTCTTGCAGATGTAAAGATATCATTGGAAACCTTATAATATACACTTTAAAATTGATCACCTGAATTATGGTCAAATAATGAGGCATGAGGGTGTGAGAGGGCCTCAAACTTTGCATGTGTGACAGGTTTGAAGCCTTACATGAGTACAAGAGCATTGCATTTTCAATGATGAAAAGTTATACGGCATCTGCTTTGTTCAGCATAACTAGTCATAATATCAGTTCGTGGTCGAGTGTACCCTTCATCACTACGATATCTAGGCCCTTATTCATGGCTAGTTAGACTTCATTGCAGCCTGACAGAAGTGATGAAAGGAGATTCTCTTCTGTTCTTGAGAAGACTACAAATAAATAATAGCAGTTCCACTCATGTTCATTCATCACGCTTCTCATGAGCTGTAGCGGTCCTCATCAATATTTCATTGCTGTTGGTGTCAACTTGCAAGTCCAGAGCAGAAGCTACTTTTTCCAAAAAGCTAGTTTTGGTGTCATGCATGTTTAAGCCTTCTTTGTAGCATAAACCACATACATAGGATCACTCCCTCTGCCAGGAGAAATATCCTGAATAAGAACAATGCAAGTCAGGAATGATAATCATGACACATGAAGCAGCTACAACAACATATGATTCAATATGGTGAAAATTAGCAAATAGCTTTTGACATAAATGCCAGCTTTCGAAGTCTTTGTCAGGTTAGGATGAGCCTATGCTCAGCAGCAGTAATGTCAGGTTAGGATGAGCCTATGCTCAGCAGCAGTAATGTCAGGTCTTAAATGAATGGAAATGCATTAGAGGCATTGTTGTATAATTGAAGCACGCTCTACTGCTAATCGCACCTTGCCCACAGGTTCATTGAATCCACCTTTAACACTGTAATGAAAGTATGATCCAACAATCCTACAGGTAAAATGTAGAATGAAGAATATGAAAATGAACGAAGTGGTAAATATGATAAAACTGCTACAAGCGGCACGCGAAAGAAGATGTGGCCAAGTAGATACACTGACAGCATTAATGGTTGCTTATGGTAAGTATTTATGGTGCTTATGGAAGGAACATATGTATGCTGATGATGACGTGTACTTCATGCTCCATTGTGATAGCAGCTATGCCCATTTTTCGATCTACAAGGCAAGCTCACCTGAACATGTACTACCAATAAGAATCACTTCTTTACTGATCACAGTATATAGCAGTAGATCTACCAATACTACCAACACAGTACATTGCAGTACATCTACCATCACAGTACCAACAGAGTGGATCTGCTTGATTGTGATGATTATGTCTAACCCTAAACCCAAAAATCTGCCCCGCCATGTAGTTATTAACAGATTCAACAATGTCTTCTTACTTCAAGAATTCTGCTTGTAAAACCGCCCTCCAAGCTATACCTCTCACCATATGTGGTCTAGATCTCCCGTCTGTGTCCATATGGAGATGGCCTTTGTGGGAAAACATCTGTTGCTGAAACTCATGATTGCAGTGCCACCTGGCTTCAAACACCGCTGGATCTCCTTGAACACCTGACAGCAATAAGAGAGTACACGACTGACAGAGAATGATGGTGCATGATCTCCTTGTACACCTGACAGTAATAAGAGACTACACGACTGACTGAGAATGATAGTGCATGATCTCCTTGAGTACCTAACAGTAACAAGAGACTACACGACTGACTGAGAATGATAGTGCATGATCTCCTTGTACACCATGCATCAAGCAAGGTCATGACAAACAGCACAAAGTATGGAGTGCATGATCTCCTTGAACACCATGCATCAAGCAAGGTCATGACAAACAGCACAAAGTATGGAATGGATGATGTGGTTGTCCCCATAGCAGCGGCTTATTCAAAGTATGGAATGGATGATGTGGTTGTCCCCATAGCAGGAGCTTATTCAAAGTATGGAGTGCATGATGTGGTTGTCCCCATAGCAGCGTCTTATTCAAAGTATGGAATGGATGATGTGGTTGTCCCCATAGCAGGAGCTTATTCAAAGTATGGAATGGATGATGTGGTTGTCCCCATAGCAGCAGCTTATTCAAAGTATGGAATGGATGATGTGGTTGTCCCCATAGCAGGAGCTTATTCAAAGTATGGAATGGATGATGTGGTTGTCCCCATAGCAGGAGCTTATTCAAAGTATGGAATGGATGATGTGGTTGTCCCCATAGCAGCGTCTTATTCAAAGTATGGAATGGATGATATGGTTGTCCCCATAGCAGCGTCTTATTCAAAGTATGGGATGGATGATGTGGTTGTCCCCATAGCAGGAGCTTATTCAAAGTATGGAATGGATGATGTGGTTGTCCCCATAGCAGCAGCTTATTCAAACAAGGATGGGAATCCTTAGCATCTTCACAGCAAGCGATGACATGACAAGGAACAGTTCCTTTGAACAAAAATTTGTTGGTCAGTCGTACTTCTTCTTGATCAGGTGACCAGCAGCACTAATGGATTGACTATTGGAGTGTCTAAAGACTCACAGCTGTTGGCTTGCAGCACTTATTCCTGCTCACAGACTACCTCCAATGGCTTGAACAGGTTGTCTTCAAATTCACACTTGTTGGTCTGCCGTACTTAAATTACCTCCAGCAGAGACAACTCACCTCCAATGGTTTTACTAGGTAGTCAACAGACACACAGTTTGTGATGACGTCAAAAGAGTTATCTTCATAGGGGAACTTTGGCTCCACATTCAGGTCCTGCACTGCAAACTCTGTCAGCTGTGGATTCCTGGCAAGCTCGTCACCATTCATGCCAAGCCCTGACAAGGCAGATAATACAGATATTTATCACATTCCGTTACAGATCTGACTAGGAGTGGTCCGAAAGGAAATATCTGGCTAAAAGTTACAGTTAGACAGAAGAGGTGTTGAGTTGGAGGTGGCGTTGGCACTCAGGACACTTTGATGCCCTAAGGCGTGTATGTCCTGTTATCGGTTACATGTTTAACCAATGTGTAACCAATGCCTACCAGCTACTCTATCTTTTGAGGCCCTAAGGCGTGTATGTACTGTTATCGGTTACATGTGTAACCAATGTGTAACCAATGCCTACCAGCTACTCTGCCAGCCTTGTAGCCTTCAGGATAGTGACTGACCCATGATGAGCAGATGTCAAGGATTGCAACATCTGAAGACCCAGAAGGAGGAAAGACTTGAGTGTAGTACCTAGAAGGAGGGAAGGCTTGAGTGTAGTACCTAGAAGGAGGAAAGACTTGAGTATAGTACCTAGAAGGAGGAAAGGCTTGAGTGTAGTACCTAGAAGGAGGGAAGGCTTGAGTGTAGTACCTAGAAGGAGGGAAGGCTTGAGTGTAGTACCTAGAGTGGCGTCTTGTTTGACAAGATGGTCATGAAAAATTCTAAAAAAAAGAAGACATATGTGATATGTCTCAGACCTACAATTAAGGTAAGTGATATGCATGGATGTCATAGCAGTCCTGAGGATACCACATGACTGGAATTCATCATACATGTACAGGTTCAGGTTTGTTTGTGAGAGCAATGACAGACATTGTTATATTATGAAGTGCTTTGTCAAGATTTATAAAGACTTACTTTGTGAGAGCAATGACAGACATTGTTATATTATGAAGTGCTTTGTCAAGATTTATAAAGACTTACTTTGTGAGACATTGTTATATTATGAAGTGCTTTGTCAAGATTTATAAAGACTTACTTTGTGAGAGCAATGACAGACATTGTTATATTATGAAGTGCTTTGTCAAGGTTTATAAAGACTTACTTTGTGAGGGCGTTCACGGCTTTCTCATCAATGTGGTACACAAAGCGGGGAGAGGAGTAGAACAAAGTGTCAACTTGCTCATCATATCTGCTGAAAGCATCGGCTGGGAAAGGGAACTTGTCTGGCCACTTAGGGTCTAACAGAACCTGAGAGACAATAAACAAAACTTCAAAATGCTGACCTGTACTTTTGTTACAAATGCAATAGACACTAAATGAGCGGTAGTACCTTGTCAGCCTCTGATAGATCAGTGGCTGCCATTGCAACACTCCTACTCTGTTCAGCTAGTGTGCCGAGTAGGCAAAGGCCGCCTAGGAGTCCTTGTCGTTTATTAAGCGCCGGAGTGCTAGCAATGGTTGTCGTTTTCCTAGTGACCGGAATTCTTCGTTGCGTTTTGCATTGCAGAAATGAGCTGCTTGCTCTTAAGCATGAGCGTGTAAGTGCGATCATATCCTTTGAAATAATGGTTAAGACAGTGCTATCGTCTACGATGGTTACCTAAGGCTACTATGACTCTGGTTTCGGAGAAGGACACTGTGAATGAGTTGTTACAAATGAGCTGAAAAAGCATGCAAGACAAACAAACATTTAGGATTTCTCCTCATCCTTGGCAGCAGCTTCCTTGGCTTTCTTAGCACGAATGCCAACCAGGCGTGCATTGGCGCGTTCAATCCTGAGCTTTCCATATGCATATGCATCCTGCATCCCATAATAAATACAAATCAGTGCAAGCTTCTGATATGAAAACTGAAGGCAACATCGCAGGATCATATCATGCCTTGGAGATTGTCGTATTCAAGAACCAAAACAGCACTATTACACAATCACAACAGCAGCCCTTCATCCCTGCACTGTCACACTGACCTTCATGTCTTTTGTAACCTTCACCACCTCCAAAACAGGCTTCTCTGCAACCAGAGGCATCAATGCTCCCTTCTTCTGGCTCACAGTCTTGGCCTCCTCAGCAGATACCTCGAATTTCTTGGGCTTCTTAGCATTGCGGGGCAAGATGACGATGTTGCTCCTGTAAGCTTTTAGGCGGTTTACATTGGCCTAAAGAGGTAGGCAAGCAATATTATTGGTTGAAGCTATGGTTGATGCATCACATTGTGAGAAATCAACATGACTCAAACACACACCTCTCATATGATTTGTACTTAAACTTCATATCTTGTAAGAATTTCACTTCTGCTAATACTATCATCAATCGCCAAGCAGGTGACATAGTTGCGTTCGCGTGCGTCAAACTGCTACTATCACTGTTCCTATTAGACATGTATCCCTCCAGAGATCTGTACTTATTGACCTAAACCACACACCTGGAGACCCTCCAGAGATCTGTTTTTGCGGCGATGATCCACTGCAATGCCGATGGTGGGAGCGAACTTGACAGGGATGCCTGCCTCCTGTGAGGGGTACAGAGTTCGCAAGAGAAGAGAGTTACAATGAGGAACTCCACAGATCTCATAAAAATCTGCATGCATGAGCATCATATTCTCAGACATAGCAAGCTAGTCCCTACACTTTCATAAAACGTGACATATTACAATCAACAAGAACAGTGTATAGATTCTCTAGCTTCAACTTTTACAAGCTAATCTCTTTGCAAAACAGCAGAAGGCCAATCACCTTTAACTCCTCCAGTGTAAAGCCTCTGCCCAAGCGGCTCTTTGTGTTATACTTAATTGTTTGGCCTCTGACCACTGGCTTTAAGCTACCAGCAACAGGTCTAGGGAAAACCTTCTTGGCCTTCTCGGCACGAGCTGCAATACAGAAATCGATCGTAAGTTACACTTAGAGGATCACAATGTAGATCCAAGTCGCCGCACCTGCTCTCCGCCTAACTTTACGAGCTGGCTGATTGAACCAGGTTTTCACATAGAACTGCCATTTCTGCAAAATTTAAAAATAGAAGTAGATGATGCTGCATAGTGTGGACTTCGTCGATAAAAAATACCTTGTGGAAGTGGGCATTTGGAATGACATTGTTATGACGGACCATCTTAGCTGCACAATAGCCTGTTACAAACAAAAAATGGAAATAACGTTAGCCGCCTGAATGAGGCTGAAGAGAGCTTGAGCTCGCGTCAATGAATAGAATACGCACGATCACTTACAATTAAGCTGCCCAAAAGAGAGATGCAGGGAACGCCTTGAGTTTTCATGCGGACATGCCCAAATGTACGGCAATAAAGGCAAAGGAGCAAGGTATCGCTTAAGAATGGCTTAGTATTTTATGTCTGACATATATGCGTACACGTTTAACAAAATGAAATTATGAAATGTATGCAGCTTCTGCCAGTAATCCTGCTTTAAGTAATAAAATATTTGCTTCACGCACATTCAAAAATCCACATCCTAACTTTCATCCCTGCTGTGCAAGTACATCCAGAGAGGATGTTCCTATGGAATTTGAAGGTGACGTAAATGCCTCCAGCGGCAACAGCTCGGGGCGGAGGATGGAGGATACAAGCAGCAGCACGGGGTGGCACTGGCCAGGAACAGGATACTCTAGGAGTTTTAATGACAGCAGAGGTAGCTACACTTCTGAAAGAAACAAAGAATATCAGACCGCTTTCAACAGTGAGCCCTGGTCACCATTCAAGATGTTCAGACAACAGAATTCTAGTGCTAATCAAGTAAAGGGAAACAAAAGAAAGCAAAATGTCCCCAGAGACCAAGACACTCAACAGGAGGCTGACCTGCGTCTCGGTGTGGCAGGCTTGGCAAAACGACTGTTCCGCAATACCAAAATACGCCAACTGGCACAGGTAGAGCTGGATCTTGCTGCTCAGTCTGAGGAGGAAATAGCTGCCCCAGTGCAGCGAGGGGGCACAGGAACTAACACCAAGAGCAGGCCCATGGCAGGAAGCAAGCCGAGTGCTGAGTTTGTACCCCCCCCTGATTTTGAGAACATCAAAGACCCCAGGCAGTACAAGCAGCAGTACAGCGAGTGGATAGAGTACAAAAGGAGGCAGCGGGAACAACAAAGATTCATGCAGCAGGTGAGGCAGGCGGGAGTAGCTGTCATGATGCTGCAGGTGAGGCAGGCAGGAGTAGCTGTCATGATGCAGCAGGTGAGGCAGGTAGGAGTAGCTGTCATGATGCTGCAGGTGAGGCAGGTAGGAGTAGCTGTCATGTAGCTGTCAAGATATGTTGGAGTACCTGCTGTGATGCAGCAGGTGAGGCAGGTAGGAGTAGCTGTCATGATGCTGCAGGTGAGGGAGGTAGGAGTAGCTGTCATGATGCTGCAGGTGAGGGAGGTAGGAGTAGCTGTCATGTAGCTGTCAAGATATGTTGGAGTACCTGCTGTGATGCAGCAGGTGAGGGAGGTAGGAGTACCTGCTGTGATGCAGCAGGTGAGGGAGGCAGGAGTAGCTGTCATGATGCTGCAGGTGAGGCAGGTAGGAGTAGCTGTCATGATGCTGCAGGTGAGGGAGGGAGGGGCTAGGAATGGCATAATTACTTCAATGAGTGGAATTTGCAAGTAGTTCTTTCGATCACGGTGTCGTTTCTGTTGTTATATTAGGGCTGTGTGTAACTACAGGCAATGTGGTTCTTTTCTGATGTGTATCAGTCAGCTAACCATGACAAAGGAATAGAATGCTACTAATAAATGCTTGTAATTATAGCATACCATGTAGCCATGGCTAAGTTCTGTAGTACGACTTGTTGTGTTATTTCTTGAAAGGTACATCATCGCTGCTGCTGCTGCTTGTTCATTGCAGGAAGATGAAATATGGGATATAGCTAAGATGTATTTGGTAATTGCTGTACTGGCTATTGTTGTTGCTCTCATTACTGGCCGGTGATATCGCAGCAGCTGTGGTTCTGCAAGTACAAAAACTTAGAAAACGAAGTTTTTAAGAACACTCAGAGTCTCACAAGCTACGTCGCAACCTCCGGGACAGCTGGGAGCACCTTGTGTTAAGTCAGAAGTGTGAACTGCGCTGTGCATTGTGGTGCTTGTTTTCATGATGTGCTTGTTTGACAGAGATAATTACATTAAAACCATTAAAACACATGTTTCTCATCAAAATTTAACCATTCATCTTCAATCTTTCAAGATGAAAATGTCATCATCGACAGATTAATACTTCTTGAAAAACCATTCACACATAAACTACGTTTTTTCCAGCTTGCTAGCAGAGATGTATATAGAAGGGTAATACAGCAATAGTGAGATGATGATCATGACGAGTTGCATATTTATCTGCTTCTACACAAATTTCAGAAAAATCAGGTGTAACGATATTAATGAGACACAGGGGGGGACAGTGATAACAAAATGCACACTACCGTAGTGCTACGCACTCTATTCCCAAATTCCAATCCCAAAATAAATACAATCAATAGAGGCATTCAATTCACAACCAGTAGTTACAAAGAAACTGACATATTATGGATGACATATTATGGATGACATATTATGGATGACATATTATGGACTGTTTCATACAAACACACAATACTAGTAAGCAGGTTATGCTAATGATGCAACCCTTCACATCACCATCATGCCATACAGGCCTGTTTTCAAGCCACCATTCAAAATTGAGGTGGAGGTCATGTTTAAGACAATTATGATGGACAGTACCTCATTAATACTACGACATCATAGATGAGGACAAGAGGTATAATGTGTAACGTTTAAAGGATCAGGCAGGACGTATACCTACTGCATAGCTACCCATATCAACATCAATACTTATTCTGCAGTTGCCTTGCAGTTCTACTTAAAGCTGAGGTCTTTGACAAAGGAAAAAATGAAGCAGTGTGAAGGAGCCTCCTAGCAATCTTTTCATAGCAGGATTGTGGTAGTAGTGAAGGAATGATTGCGTAGATTTTACTTAACTTCTCGTTGTCACGAATAATACTAGTGTGAAGGTGACTTAGCACCTTAAGAGGAGGTTAGTAGACTTGAGCTCCTTGTACTGCACATCATTATATTTCAGCACTACAGATACTCATCATATACAACTTTGCACCAGCTTCACCACTACCAAATATCCCTTTTGCTAGTCTGCAACTGCTTTGAGCAGCTGCTCTTTTCCATTCATCCTTTAGAGTGTGACATGTTCTGTCGTGACACCTTGGAAATACAAGTCAGACTGCAATGGAAGGCCGCTGTGAAGGAATATCATGAAATTATTGAACTGCAGCTTAGGGTGCAGCTTAGGGTGCAGCTTAGGGTGCTGATGACCATGCCTTAGGCAGCAGAACATTCTGAGGTGACAGGTAAGTAGCAATGATATCATCTGTCCTAGGGTTGTCAATTAGGGTTCACCCATGATCCCAGAGACCCAGATCCCACAGAGAGCAATGAAGGCCTCCGTGGCTTGTGGCCTATGGTCTGCCGTGCTGCTGGTGCTGTTGGTGCTGCCTGATACTTGGAGCTGCTAGCAGCAGGCACGGAGGCATTTCCCTGATAGGTAGTCCTGCTGGCAGTGGCAGTACAGGCAGTGATAGTCTCCCTGCAGCTACTACCAGGGGTCAGCGGATGATGGCCACAGCCATCTTCTCCTTTGAGTGCAGGGGCTAAAACCTCAGGTACAACCTTGCGGGGAGAGGGTGGGTGGCTGCGCTTCAGCCCTGGTTGAGCTGATGCCACAAGTCTGTCCATCGCAGCCTCAAGCCATGTCAATTTATTCACATCACCAACGGCAGCGGCTGCCCCGCTGCTGGTTCTACCTAGTACCGCCGCTCTGCTGGAGGCAGCAGCAGTACCATGCAGTGGTGCCGTAAGTAACAGGGTGGCACCACCCATTGCCACCACTGCCTCATTAGATGCATTGGAAGTACAACTGTTGTGGCAGCTATTTGCAATGAGGAGCCTGTCTACGCTTCCTCCTCTTGAGGGAGCAACACGACTTTGAAGAGCTCCATAGCTTTTGGAAGCAGTTAAAATGCGCTTCTGCTTAGTCTGCTGCTTCACCAGGCGCTGCTGTTTGCCGCGGCTTCGCAGTACCAGGTCCTTATCAATCTGCTTCTCCTTCACTCCCTTGCTGCTGCTGATGTGGTGGCCGCCTGAAGAAGACTCATGTACTGTCAAGTCTGCAGCGGTACGCTTCAAGACAGACAGAAGATTCTCAAGGCTGTGCCCAGTAGCCTGGCGCACACCCAGTGAACGCCGTTGAAGCTTTGGACGTCCTCGATGATGTGCAGGAGTAGTAGCAACCACATAATGGTCATAACCATCTGCTGGAGGAGCATTGTGACCCTTCATTGAAGGTTGTATAATGTCCATCATCCTTTCTTCAGCAGTCAGTACTGAGGAAGCAGCATTGAGTGGGAGAGAGAAACACCTCTCACTGAGTCCTCCAGGAGAGGTACTCCTTATCAAGGCAGGCACCTGTGGCAGTAGCAGCTGCTGTGCAGCTGAGAACATGCTATGATCACCATTATGGACAGGTCGTGGTGAGCTGCTGACACTCTGAGGGACGCTCATGGCGGTGTTTTGGTGGTGATGCAGGGATCTGTAGCCACCTTGCTCAGAAGGACCCCCTTGATTCATCATATCCCTCCGCTCTACATAGCTATGAGAGCGCAGATGGCTGATCATGGTGCCTGACTCATAATCAGCCTCAGATGGATAGAATAAGGGTGCATTATGCTTGTGGGCCAGTGAGGCGTGTGTGGTTAAGCTGTGCTCATTAATCGTATTCCAAGGGAGGTCATCCATTCTCACATCCTTGCAACTTCTTGCATTTAAGCCAGCAGTAGCAGGTGCAGCTGGGCAGGGTTGGTTGTCTGTGGAGAGGCTTCCAGGTAGCAGTAGCTGCTCTGCAGTGTTGAGGTCTCGTGGACAGGATATGAGTGATGAAGCTGTGATGATGTGGTGTGCTCCTTGGTTATCAGCTTTGGACTCATCCTGGACATAGCTCTGGTGAAGAGCTTCGTATGATATTGCTCTCTTCGTGTTGCCACTTATGACGGTCAGGCCAGCAGTAGCCACATTATTATCTGCGGCGTCCTCCAACAGAGAAGTATGAGAACAACCTTTGCGGTAGCTTATGTTACCACTTTGAAGAGGCGAGCATGATTTTTGATAACTGGGTACGTTTTCTACCGCTTTGAGGTCGTCACTCGATGACAGGCATAACGCATTGAGTACCTGATGAGGTAAAATATTAAGCATTAATCATTGCATGGATTAATAATAGACATGCTTTTTCAAAACATATCATCCTTTCATCCATGCAGCTGAATGCAATTATTGTTGTTGTAAGCTCTGCTCATATAACGTTGATCGCCGACATAAAAAAACTGAAAATATCAGATCGTATGCATGCAAATGTATTTTACGATCTCTGCCACACAGAAAGAGAAGACATGTATGAACTGTCATAATTTGCATGATGGAGAAAGAGCATGCAATAAGCAAATTACCCTTCTGAAGACATTTTCTGACAAAGGCCGCCAAGAAGTTTGAGACATATTTTCTTTAGGACGACTCTGACCAATACTTATGGCAGGTACACTGCTGGCGTCGTAATGCGTATGAAACTTGCAGCTCCTAAGATGATGAGCCTGCATACATCTTGTCTTGTCTCAAACCTATTGAACGAAGGACGACATTAGGTCGTGGTGATGGACACAAACGACCGTAGGATGTAGTAAACACGTTACGAATTTATTTTCATTTTACTGCTTAGTATGTTATGCTTGTTACCCACCTCCGGCATCTTTGCATGACTACTTGGCGAAGTTATTGCTTGCAGGTGGGTGTTTCCGTATTTTGCTGCTGGCGCGGGTGGGTGGGTGGGTGCGTGTGCATTATAGAGGGCACAGTCCATGCGCTGTTTTCTTTCCATATCTTTTAGAAGCAAATATATAAGAGGCAAGAGCCTGTTCGTCTCAAACTTACTACCCGCCCCTTCATCTTCATCTCCTGCTGATTAATTTATTGACTTGCAGTCAAAATGCTGGGTTTTCATTTCTCCCCCCTGATCAGTTGAACGTGATCACTTTACAAAATGTCTAATTTGCGGCTGATAGGTATTAGTAATGCGTAATAACTTCATTATGAAGTCAAAGCCTTAATTTTCGTTCTCATAAAAACCATCAGCAGTACTATTATTTGTTAGCATGCAGTTAGGCAGTAGTTTACTTCATCGTTATTATCCATCCCTTTGTATCCCTTGATCCCAAGCAGAAGAGCCGTCGGTGGAAACCTAGTACAAAGACATAGACTAAGAGAGCCGCCACAGTAATGTGTATAATGCCGCAGCAGGAGTTGTTTAACTGCCCATTATGTCTGCTATATATATGATGCTGGCAGACTTCTGTATCATGACTTACTAGGTCTCTCTTAATAAAATTTCAAAATGAGTAATGTAAAGAAAGGAATGAATATAACATCCAGTGCCTCACCATGCCAAATTTAGTATTGAACAAACAGGTTATTATCGTATTAATTTCAAATTTCAACGTGATAATTTCTTCATGTTACCTTTAATGCGTTACAACAGGTTAAGTTTTTAGTACCCTGATAGAACCATAGTAAAAAAGGGTACACTTTAACACGTTTGTTCTAACAGGTTACTGCTGCATGATTTTAACGTTATAAAATCACAATGTTCTAACGTGTTACATTTACTGTAATATTAACCTCGATGTAACGTGGTAGTTGTAATGTCGTTCGTAACGTGTTGTACTCAGGTAGCTATGCTGTAATATTAACCGCGTCCTGACGTGTTAATTTTTAACGCGTTGTAGTATGGTAGCAATGCTGTAATATTAACCTCGTCCTAACGTGTTAGTTGCACTGTAGATTGTAACGTGTTGTACTCTGGTAGCTATGCTGTAATATTAACAGTTAACCTTATTAAGCCTGATCACTATACGATTGGTCACAAACTTGAAAATAATGAGCCACTTATGATCTTCAAATTCAAGACCACAATTATGACGACAGGTACGACAGAATGCATCTTCATCACTACCATTGAAAGTAGAGACCCAGCTAACCCTGCTAAACCCTGCAAGGAGACATCATCAAATAGTACTGAACTACAGAACACACTGAAAGCAGAAATATAACAAACTATGAGCAGGTGCTTAGTCAGCAGATGTGTGAATAGTGTGAATACATTGTTGGTACAAAAACAGTAGTAGTAAACCTGTGTAGATCACGACGATTCTAGTTGTTCGTACATATAAAAATGAGAAATAGCTATTAATCAAGAACAGCAGTTGTTTTCTGTTAGACATTAACAGATATGTGCCCTCATGATAATGCTTATGACTGGTGGCGAATAGTATCCCAGTATCCCTGTCATGCTGGCTGAAATTCAGGAAGGCAATCCAGAGGGTATCTGGAGGGTCAGGATGAAGGTCATTAGAGATGGTGAGATGATACATTATGTTTGAATACTGAGAGCGACAAACTGCTGCTTGAAACACCCCTTCTGGGTGCGCTCCTAATATGCTGCTGGCTGCTGCTGATCATACTTCTCTCATCTGCTGAGGCTTCCTCCAACCAGGTACGCCTCATTGCAATGGTGCTGCTGCCACCAGTCTTCTGATAAACAGAGGTGCTCTTGTTGGGTCTAAGAGGTGGTACATTCTCTGCGACATATGGCCTTGTGATGCCAGGGCTCCATGCTTCACTGGAAGGAGCAGCACCCCTCGTGATCACACCTTCTGCTGTGCTGCCTGAGCTGCGTGTCATGTCTCCGTTGACTCTGCTTTCCATCATACCCGCCTGCTCTAGCGCCCCAGGCTGTCTTGCCAGCAGGTTACCTTTCCTGTTGACGTGCTGGTGAGAGTCTTTGCACACATCCTGAGAAGTAGCTGTCGAATAAATCAGTAGCTGACGCGACACTAATTTGCCATAAGGAGCTGTAGTGCTTTTAATACCACTCCCTACGGCAGTACAAGCTGTGCTCCCGCCAGCACTGACCTCATCAGTGACGTTGTTGTTGCTGCTGTTGTGAGAGGATGTGGCAGGGCTCACTACAGCAGGGTTCACTGCAGCGGTGCTCCCAAAAGGTGAACCAAGGCCTAGCGTGCTGCCTCTGCGAGCAGGGCGTGAAGCATGGTACTCCTCAACTGATAGGTCTCCAGTATTAGTCTTCAGAAGGTGCATCAAGTTGGCCAAGCTGCCACCACGTCGTCCCAGCTTGTACCTCTGTTTAGGCATGACACAGAAGCTAGGACGTGATGGAGATTTATTCCTGTTTTTGCCTGCCTCCTCTGTGCCCTGAAGTGGCAATGTTTTTTGAAGCAAGGGTGATGACCCAGCTGCTGAAACTCTAATTACTAGGGCTTCATCCTCCTCCATTAATGATAGGTCACAGACTGAAGTAGTACGGGATATGCATTTCCCACGTCCCGTCTGCTGCATGACAACATGAGGATGTAGGTGACCTATCATCATGGACCTGTGCCCATGGGCTCTCTCAGGTATGAGAGGAGGTTGTGACACATTGTCAAAGTAAGTTGCTGAGATGAAACTACTACTCATATTATTTTGAGGGGCAGTCAGCAAGTTCACATGATCATTAACATCTTTTCCTGTTTGGCTGATAGAAGATATGCTGCAGCTAGGGCTAGACGTAGGGCCATGGGATTTCGCCAGCTGGGGCAGTTGGTCGCGTAACATCAATTTGGCCCGTGTTTGGTTGCTGTTTGGCACGTCCTGGCGCGGTGAGGACAGAGACATGTGTGATACTCTTTGTCGTGCAGACATTGGAGACTCAGCCTCAAACCTCGTCAAGGAGGCAGAAATTCGAGAGGACGATACTGTCGGTTCCTGTTCGCCTGGTGAGGTTAGACATCTCTGATGTTCAACCTTGGTAGCAGAAAGCAAGAAGATTTGTCACATGTACCCCCTAGCATATTGTAAGGCAGAAGATACGTAACAATAAAATTACCATTTAAGCAATTCGCATTACGAGAAATTGTTAGGACCAAGATTTGCGACATGTAGATAGAAATGAACAGGAGAACAGTAGTTACACAAAATCTTCGGCTTTAGTGCAAGTAGTCTACAAAATAAAGGGTGGGGGCCTCACGTTAGGCGTTCGAAGTTGGTATCCACACAACAGTGAACGTACACGAGAATCTGATGGTTCAAACCACAATTGCCTTACATCGTCATCAAAATTAACGATGTCATTCGAAATCTCTTCTCAAATAGTGTTATGCCTTACATTACCTATGTAGGTAACAAGTTGCAATGGCTTATGCCAAAACATCAAGATTAACAGGTCAAGACATACTAGTTCTCTCCCTTAACCAGCAGCTAACGCCATATTGCATTGAAAATATCAATCTACTGCTGCTTTTTCATATTTAGGAGAGGTGGTGCTAAGAAGCTTCAGTACAGTAGACATCCATAGCTTGCTTATCTCTCTGAAAATGCATGCTAACTTTATTGACATATGTACCTGCCTTGCCCATTCTCGCTTGATGAGTTGAGTTAATGAACAGGATTCAGTCATGTATGAATGCATTGTTTTAGCTTATGACTGACTGATTAGTTATTTTATGATAATGATAATACTATAATAATAATAATAAAACGCCGAAGCGTAGCTTGACGTAGAAGACAGAAGAACTCTGCCTCACCGTTCAAAAGTATGAAAAAAGCTATGGAGGATGATCCAAAAGAATGGGAGGGGAAAATATTAGATGATTTTTGAGGGCCTGATGCGCATATCAGTAACACTGATGTATCAAGATAGGGCGTGAAACAGTGAAAATCCAGAAGAGTTGTTTACAAGCTAGCAAGAACTAGGCACACGAGTTTGATTGACAGCGAAGAGGTTGGAACAAAAAACGAATGTAACGGAGAGTTTGTGAAGATGTTTGTTTTCATGGTGCCTCACAGAACCTTACCTAAATAGATCTAGCGTCATTCAGTAGCACATTTCATTGTTACATATTTAGCATAACAATAATTAAGCACATGAATAAATCATCGATGCCCATACATAGTAATGAGCACACATCATCGCTAGAAGCCCAAACCACGACGACCTGTTGTCCGGACTGGCGCCTCACCTAGTGTGAACTTGTTTCAACTCCTTGAAACATGCAAATGTCAGCTGTAACAAAACAAAACAATTATATTTCTTTACCTTCTACTGGCGTTTTCATAAGGCACTGAAGCTGGATATCTTTATAGTTGACTCAGAGCCTTCCGAGGAATTACTTTCAGCCGAGCCTGTGTGGCAGTGATTCTGCCAGAAAATGAGTCAATTTCAAGGTGTTAATTTGTACGACCGTAGAGATAGCATATCATTAAGTCACCCTGCTGGTTACGAACAACAGTACAGTCAGCCAGGTCCAGGAACAAGTATTCAGGCTGCATTGAAGCTCGCAGACACTTTTCGTTATCGCCATGTTTCTCATGCTCATGAGGTAGAGGTGCAAGAACAGACATCTGCTAGGAGTAGTGATGTTGTACCACCAAGAGACGCAGGCTACCCATCGCATTTCTTGACAACGATCCGTGAGCAAGCCGAGCCATCTACATATGGAGAGCTTGATCCTGCTGCAAAAGTCCTGTATCCACACTCACCCAATTTAGCAACAGTCCCTCCTCCATCCAGCTATGCCTCAGGGTACGATTCAAGCAATATCAATCCAGATGATCCTTCACGGAGCAACACCGTGATCTCCATGCAAAGGTCACCCTTTTCTGTACAGAGCGCTGGAGGACAAGCACTTATTTACAGTCAGCCTCATGCTCCTATGTCCTCTCCGAACTCAGTTCATCAGACAGTGCCTGCCTTTCCCCACACACTGAATGCCTACCACGATAGGCAACATACTACTGCAAATAATGAAGGGGTCATCAATACTAGCTGCAATCCAATGATGAGTGCATGGGGAAGTGGGGGAGGCTCTTTTACAGACCCTGCAACAGTGGACAGAAACAATAACATCAGCTTCAGAGCCCCAATTGCTGTCCCGCCTGTAATGCCGAGGCAGGACCCTCAAGCACGCTCACACAGCTCGCTTCATGACGCTCAAGAAAAGCCTCATGTTTCTGTGAGTGCCTCCACTTTTGTCAGGCGGGCCCTTGCCGGCAGTCAGATGACTGAGGCAGGCCCAGGGAATGCCATGGTGCGAATGAGTAGATCTGAGGCATGGAGCAAATTCCTGGCATATGAGGGCTGCGTCCAAGTAAGATTTATTGTGCTGGAATGTGGCATCCCTCATGCTGTGTATTCATGTCTTGTTCACAAGTGACCACATTATGCAATTTCAAATTGACTAAAGCAGTTTTAAGATTCTTTGACTTTTAAGTTCTATGGATTGGCTAACATTCAAGGTCTGCTTCCTGCAGATATGCTACAGCCTGCGAGAGGAACCTCAGGCGCAGCTCTTTTTAGACAATGGCATGGCTTTATTGAGGGAGGGGTTTGGGTTGGATGGACTTCTGTTGTCAGCTATGATCATGCAGGTAGCGCCGAGCAATAATGCCTTCTTATCATGTAAAACTTGTGAATTGAAGGGATTCTTGTTCAGAGTATCAAGTTGGATATCTTTGTCTTCTCAGTCCTCAGGCTGCAAGCAGATGTGTGTTGTGGCATCGGCTTTCCGAGTGCTACCTAGTCCTTACACCAATATCTCAACAAAAAGATAGATTCGAGTTTCCTTGAGCCCATCATGTATGTCATGACGCTTTGTTTCAGGATCACAGCTGTGAAGACGATGTTGGGAAGAAGAAGAGCGATGTTGCCACTGCACAGTGGAAGCAAGACGCAGCCGACGGGGCTAGGAGCAGGAAATCCAAGTCAAACGCCTTTCCAGTGGTAAAGAAAAAAAAACGCGAGCCTCATCACCACCATAAACCTTTAATACATTGTACATGTAAAACAGCTTTTCATCAATAAATGTCTTGGCACAGTGCTGGCCTGTAACAAAGTGTGTCCATGAATGAGATACAATGTTGGGATGATGCAGTCACGTGTGTGTGTTCTCATTTCCTGATCTACAAAATGAGATACAATGTTGGGATGATGCAGTCACGTGTGTGTGTTCTCATTTCCTGATCTACAAAATGAGATGCAATGTTGGGATGATGCAGTCACGTGTGTGTGTTCTCATTTCCTGATCTACAAAATGAGATGCAATGTTGGGATGATGCAGTCACGTGTGTGTGTTCTCATTTCCTGATCTACAAAATGAGATGCAATGTTGGGATGATGCAGTCACGTGTGTGTGTTCTCATTTCCTGATCTACAGAATGAGATATGTTGGGATGATATGGAGCATGAAGCTGCAACTGACAACCGCAGCAGGCAAGATGGCTATCCAACAGCTGTCCCCCAACACCCTGATGGTGTCTATGATAATCAGGCATCAAGAGCTAGTTGGGGCATTGGTCATGTTGCTAATGCATCCCTGCAAAGGCAAGCTCCCTGGACAAACACCCACCCATCCTTCTCCTTGTCAGAGGGACACGCCCGTAATAGAAATAGCGGCTTTAAAGAGAAGAGCGCCTTGCTTGCAGGTGATGATTGCGAACCGGATCAGTTTGCTGATGACCTTGCTGTGCCCTGTGGACCCAGGCTGCAGATCAGGGTTCATCGTGCGGTTACTAGCACCGGTGGTCATGTCTTGAATCGCTTGTTTGGGGGACTAGGAAGTAGCGGAGTCAACAGCCACAGTGGTAACCTGATGGTGCGTGTGTCCTGCGGCAGTAGCTTTACTTCCATATCCTTGGATCGGAGGGGCATGGCAAGCGCTTCATCTCCATACCTTACAATACCTAGTCAGACTCTTGAAGGAGGCGGTGGAAGTACTGGTGGCGCTGAGGAGCAGCTGCGTGTGGAACTGATAGGTCCTGCTGGGAAGCTGGCAGAAGGTGTCATCGATGTATCACGACTGTCCGCTGTTAGTGAGCAGCATGCGCTGATGTCAGGACCCATGTCCACACCGCCTGGCGGGATTGTCACTGAAGTGGCACTCTTTTCTGTTGTGAATGGAAAGAATGGGACACGTCAGCGTTGCGGTACCTTAGAGCTGGCTGTTCAAACTGAAACAACATCGCCATCCTCCACAACACTGCTTTCGGCTGTACCGCCTGCACAGCCTTCCTTTCCTGCAGCTTTTGGGCAACCTGCTGACTACAAAGTTACTGAGCAATATCATCAGGCTGTACCCCAGCTTAGGGCTCAGGCTACTTCCAGGCAGCCCACCTTGCTGGGTATGTCAAGAACTTATCGCAAATTATGAATGTAAACTACTTCAAGATATTGTCAAGCTTAAGACCAAGGAGAGATTTTTACCTTACATCAGGAAGGCCGCATGTGTTAGAGTTTGTAACAGCAAGACAAGGGAACCAGATGTGATTGACAAATGACAGGGTTTTGTGCCATTCCATGCTGGAGAAATAGCCCAACTTATGTTTGTTTGACTCACAGGCGGTTTCCCACATTCTTGCGTAGGAAGTACGTTTGAAGGTCCTGGCAGCGGAACTACTACTAGGGGAGGCGGCCTTCTGCGCATCAATGCATGTACTGTCATGGACGTTATGCTGGAAGCTGCACTGAAGGTAAAAGGTCAATATCATGCTTATTGTTAAGCTTTGTTAAGATTGAGCTCGCAGCTGTTCATGGTTGAATGCAGGAGGATACACCTATCCCACTAGTTCTGAGGCACTCTGCAAATCCAATGCTTTCTATGCAGATAATTGTTGCCCCTACTACTTTTACAAGTGACCATATTAAGGAACCAAAATCATCGTCATGATATTTGTAAGTCCCACGCGATGATGCTTTTAAGTGCAGCCTGCTATCCATACCGTGCAGATGGCAGGATGCAGCAGCACCAAGCTCATGATCGAGGGTCCTTGGAAATGGATGATACAGCAGTTTGCTGCCCACTTCAAAGTCACGTACCCTTACACCCTGATGGCTCATCTTCGGTAGGCTTCTTTCACTATCAACTTTTACCTTGTGCCTTTGAAACTGTGCTCCTCTGTTCTCTTGGCAAACAATTATCAAGTTATGAACTGGGTCATTGGCACCCCCGCTGCAGCTGTCCTTGACAACATAACCTCCTGATGTACATTCCACTCCCAGGTGGGTTCTGAAGCCAGAGGTCTGCACCATGACTTACAAGTGTTTCCGAATCATCTGTCTGTTGATGACCCCTTTACTCCAGCAAGAGGCTCAGGGAAGTCTATCCAAACCAGAGGTAATAACACCAGAGGTTATTCCAATACTTAGCAATGATTCCTCAGCTTGATTATCATAACAGTCGTAAATTCAGGTATGATTCTGTTGGTACCATGCTTCTCATGCCTGGATTGACATATCCACTCAGCGCAGGCCCTACTTGTTCTTGGGACTTAGTATGTACATAATCTGCAGTGTGTACTTCAGATTTACGGAAGTACATCGTAGACTTTGTGCGAAGTTCCACCATTCTGCACAGTTGTGCTAGCCGCCAGCTAGTTGTGCTAACCGCCAGCTAGTCTGCTAATGTTGTGGTTGCTCTTAATGCTCTCAGGCATGCCTGCTGACTCAGCTCAAGCACCAGACACAGCAGTCCCTGTGCTTAGCGTTGGAACAATACACTGAGTTGAGGGATGAGAGTGTGGCTTCTGTTACTATGACTGAGGGACAGGGGGGTGCTAGAGGGCAGAGGCAGCAGCAGGAATCTTCAGAGTCAAGCATGGAGATCAATGCTAAGCTGCTCCCTCCTCTTCAGGTACAATGTGTAATGCATAGAGTGTGTTCTGGGGAATGAATTATATCGCTTACAGGAGTCCTTATACTTCTTCATTGAAGTAAACAGCCTCCACTACTCTTCTGATGCTCTAGGAATGTTTCCGTTTGTACGAGATCATGCGGAGCTCCTTGAACACTCTTCACGAGACAGATTCTGATTGGCTGCATCGGAGGTTTCTGACAGCGGCTCAGAGGAGGTGGCAGGCCCTGCTGTCTTTCTGCAAGACAGAAGGAGGACTAGATGTAGTAACAATGCTTCAGGTAGGAATTCAATGCACTTTGCAACTATGATTCATATGAAATTTTAGCTGATAAGGGATGCTGAGAAAGTGCAACATGTAGCTGAAAGGGAGTGCTGTGACATTGCGCCATGTGGTTGCCTGCTGGATTGTGATCTAAGAAGAAGTGAAGTACAGTGAGGGCTTCAGTCTACAATGCTGCATCATGACTCTGTGGCTTCTTGCATTGTAGAACCTGAGACTGGACAAGCAAGTAAAAACTGCTCAAGAGCTCGAGGGACGTGCTGCAGCCGCAGCAGCGTCTCTGATCCGCAGCAATCGTATGTCTGCAAAGCGGAGGGCCACTCAACCACCGATAGAGATTATTCAAGGTGAGATCATAATAGCGAATGTCCTTAAATTAGCAATAATAGCTGGGAAAGAGAGCTACAACCACTTGACTGTTAAGGCGAATGAAAAGTCTGTCCCTGCTCTCAGAAGCATGTGGAGCAGGTACACTCTCCTTTAATTCAATATTTTGTTTATAGAAACACCTGTCTTCCAGCTATAATAGACCTAACAACATCTGGCATCCTTCTTTAGCAGAGTCACCCCAGGATATCGGGATCATATACAGCGTCCAGGGTAGCAGCAACAGCGGCATTGATAAAGAGCACTTGTACAAGGGCATGGAGGCTTTGTGTTATGCCATCATGCGAGATGTGCACCTGGACCTGCAAATCCAGGTGCTTTTGTCCACTAGGAGGATAGCTCAGACTAGGCGGGGGGGATTATTGCTTACTACAATTAGGATCATAGATCAGACTTGCTGCATAATGTAGTGCTAGTAGGCAGGCTAGGTCAGGCTGAAAGTTCTAGTGGGGCTTCGATCTTGTTTTGTCTCTCAGCTCAGCTGATGCACATCGTCTGTGACACACCTTGATACTCCACTGCTAACCTTGCTCATGGTATCGCCATCATAATTCAGTTTGACATTATTATCCTCAGGGCATGCCCAACTTGGGCCTACCCTCCGGCTTGAACCTCCCACGAATCACAGCTGAAGAACACTGCACGAGATTCCACCAGCAGCTGAGGGAGCTGCTGAGCAGCTACCCCCCGGAGACCCCATCAACTCAAGCAGTGAATCTTTTGGTGGCGGTGGCCGAGCTCCAAAAGTGAGTCTGCTAATTGATGTACTATATAGTAAATATAATAATGTTTTGTGGGTTCTAAACCCTAAAACCTGACCTGACATGCTGACTCCAACCTTTGCCTGGCTCAATGACCTTACTCAGGCCTTTGTTGGGTTCTTAGACCTTCATGTAAGAGCTGATTTCATTTCTAACGTCTATCATCATAGCCCATATTTGCATCACATGCAGTCTGTCTACTGAGTGCGTCATCCACATCTGTCAGTGCTGCATCCTTTCGTAACGACAGGTATTTGGAAGGTAACGGACTGGTTCTGGAGCCTCATCATCCTGGTCACCTCAACACCATGGCACTCTTTCACAGCCATGTCAACAACTGGCTGCGAACATCTCAGGTTCATGGCATGTTTCAATGCCCACTCACCAATCAGCTACTTCTTTAATCATGTTTCAATGCCCACTCACCAATCAGCTACATCTTTAATCATGTTTCAATGCCCACTGACCAATCAGCTACTTCTTTAATCATGTTTCAATGCCCACTGACCACTCAGCTACTTCTTTAATCATGTTTCAATGCCCACTGACCAATCAGCTACTTCTTTAATCGTGACAAGGCCCGCCGTTGAGTGTGCTCCTTGGTGCTCAAAATACATGATGTCACACTTATGATGTCAATTGTCACACTTGCCTAAAGCTCATTGACTCTTCATGAGCCTTGGTTGACTATTATGTACCAGAATTAATTACAATGCTCTGCAGGAGGTACTTTGCAAGCAGTGTCTACAGCTTGAGAGGCAACCACAGGATCCTAGCCGAAGATTCCCTGTCAGTCCATCAGCAGCAGCTGGGGACCCCCCACCCATGCCCATGCCACCTCAGCTGTACGACTCCACTGCTGTAGGGCCCAGAATCTCTGCAATGGTCACCAGAATGCAGGTGATGATGATGACCAGAGCCGCCATTTGCAAAGTATGGATTGCTACTGGTGTGGAATGGCTGTTCATCCCCTCAGCATAATGTCCCATGTGTCCATTCAATTTTCTCTCTGTCCTTTGAACATATCATTCACTCGCCACTTAATCATGTGCTATGTGCTTTTTGTTTACTAATCGACAACTCTGCAGAAAGATTATACAGTATGTTCTCTCCTGGCCACTCTTTTCTTCAAATGAATATGGGATAATTTTCTCAACATGGATGATGCATACCTTCGGTGTCAAACTTACAGCATGACATTATATCTCTGTCTAACTTGTGTATCGTGTTCATATTTACATCTGCTCCAAGGATTACTGCTGGCAAGAGCTTCAGTGCTATGAGAGGGTCGTCATGCATTGGGCTGCTTTCGGGCTTGATCTGGAGGCCACGATGTGCAAGGTCACTCGTGTCGTGCTGGCTGCTCTTTGCCGGCAGTGCGGGGTAGCGGCGCGGAGTGCACCCCAAGCTCAGGGACCCATGAATGGTGGTTACGGAGCTGATCCTTGGTCATTGCAGAGCAGTGCAGGAGGGAGGGCCCACATGAGGTCCCCCTCCCAAGCAGGAGGTTCATTGTCAGGGAGCGCTGTTGGTGCCCACCGCCGCACACAGTCTGATGTGTATGTGACTGGATATGGTGGGGAGGGCAGCTCCCTCCAACCCACCTCCAGGGGCGATGCCCCTGCTGCTGCTTTTGCAGTACGGCCTGAGTCCATTCATTCCGGTAGTTCTCCATATGGCTCACCCAGGGCTCGTACTGCCACTGTATCTACGCTGCCCCCATGGCAGCAGATGGGCATGCCACTTAGGGTGGAGGTGCCATACACTGAAGCAGTGCTGCTGAACTCACTCAAGTACTTGATGGTTTCGGTGCCTGGGATGGAGGAGACCTTGCTGGACTGGTGTCAGACCACAGATCAGCAGGCAGTCGGCATTATGGTGCCTGTTGGTAACACAGTGGCAAGCCCGCAGCAGCACATCAGGGGGAATGTTGCAGCCATGATTGGTGCCCAATTCGATCAGGTATGAAGGGACCAGAAAGTGTGGATCATATGTACTAAGCTTCTGTTTCATGCTCTGATGGTCAGCAATGGGACCCATGTTGGATTGGTTGACAGCATGGCTGGACAGTCAGCTACGAATGAGTCTTTAGTGCCACAGTATTGTTTGTGTGTTCTCTGAATGATCCGCCTGTTGACTTGACTCACGTAATGTGATGCATTTAAGAAGAAATGCTCACATGAACTCTCTGATGACAATGAGCCTTATTGCACATCTTCTCAATGACCAATCCAAGAAATGATCTCCATCAGCCATGCAGCAGTGCGTTCTGAATCACCGTATCTTCCTTATTGATTTATGAAGCTTGACAAGTATGTCAAGCATGACAACATTGCTTTTAATACCACTTTCATGTAGCTGGTGTCGGAGGTGAGGACAGAATATGCTACTGCAGTGTCATGCTGTGCCGCCAGGCTCACTGCTGCTTTGTGCTGTGTTCCTGCCTCACACCTTCAAGCTGCTCTTCACCTGCCAGATGCCCAGGCAGGAAATCTTGTGTACCGCCCCCAGGTGTGGGATACCATTTAGATTCACCCTAATTTAGACGCCTCAATTGTTTGCTCCGCTGAACAGGCATTTATCAGACAGTTCTATTAGGTAGAAAAAGGAGCTGTTTTTAAAAGTGGCCAACTGAGATGTATTTGTAGCTATAGGCAAGAGAAGTTTACCTTAGTTGTGTATTTTGTGCTATGAGCAGCAGCAGCAGCAGGCTTTGCGGATTGTCTTGGCTCCAGTTCTGTCAGGCCTTGAGACAGCGCTGACAGCCCTCAGGGGGAGTCTGGAGCCTAGAGTGTATGTTGCTGTGGGGAGGGCCTTGTGGGATCTGTCCGGGAAGGAGTTACACCAGTTCGTGCAAGTGAGGTCGTTTGTGTGGACCGTGGAGCTTTCGCAAGTTTTGTCATATATATCATATCTGGGCTGCTCAAGCTCATCATTATTATAGTATAGTTAATGTCATTTGGACATCAGCTATGAGCAAGTCGGTTTAGAATCCATGTCCTGTAGACATGGAGAGCTATGAGCAAGTCGGTTTAGACTCCATGTCCTGTAATAGACCCATCTGCAGAGAGGATGCTCTTTCAACAAACTACCATGTTATCATCATAAGCTCCAAGCCACTGTCTTCCTCCCTCTCAGGGTTTGCATGAGACAGGGAGTGATGGCATGGAGAGTGCATGGCGTGCCCGTCAGCGCGCTGGGCTGGCAGTTGTGGAGATTAACGAGTTCTTCAAACAGAGATTGCTTTTGTATGATGATGCTAGCATGCAGGTAAGCTTGAAAAAACGATTCTGCAGGATGTATAGATTCTTTTTTAGTGTTCTTGAAAGCATGGTAACTTGCTTTGAGACTGAAACTCAGTGATGAACGAACTTGTTGCCACAACAGGAACGAGACTTGGAGCTTCCAGGCCATGTAGAGCTTGTCTTGAAACAGCTGCAAAGAAGCAATGCTCTGACCAACATGGCGTACAATCCTCTGTAAATTGTGTAACTGCACTCTTGAAGGTATACCTACTCGTACCGAGCCATCACAAACGTGATTCGAAACAGAATTACTTGAAAGTTGATGAAGAGGATTTGAGTTCTTGTCACGCTCGTGGTTGATCTGATCGTAGAATCTGATAATTAGATTTCCAGGCCCCAGCTGTGACTGTTGGTTTTCTCAAATTAGGTTTTCACGGTTGGTTTCTGTTGTAAGATCTACTTGATTGACGAGGAGAAGTATACCACAAATTCTACATTACAAATCAATTTTGAAAACACAAATGGCCTCAATGCTATCAAGTAAGTCTCTTTCCACTAAAATCTCTTCTGCGGCTCGCCCTCGGAGTCGGATGGTTCAGGCAAAGGCGACTAGGTTCGTATTCTTTGAAAGCATCATTCATTGAATTAATACGTATCTTGGAGGAAATTAATTCCTGGCGGTGTTATGATGTATGGATCGACACAAAATCTTACTACAGTGACCCTTCACTCTAAGTGATTTTTCATTATCACCTTCGTGATTCTGGTCTCGTTTTCCAACCTTGCAGAATTTAGCAAACATGGCTCATTGCATTTAGGAACATCTTCATCACACCTGATATATTACATCAGAGGTGTTCTTAGACGCTCTAATGTGGCTGTGTTAACGAATGTTGCAGGCCTATGTGGCTGCCTGGTTCCGACGCACCTGCGCACCTTGACGGAACCCTACCAGGAGACTTCGGCTGGGATCCTTTGGGCCTTGGTGTAGAGAAAGAAAGACTTGCATGGTAGGTAACCGAAGAAGCATTATTGTCAACACGTTATATATCTTGAAACAAATGAATGTTCAAGGAAATAACTTACGTGCCTAATCACTCGATTGCACTTAATCGTAGGTTCGCTGAGGCTGAGAGAGTACATGCCCGATGGGCCATGTTGGGGACTGCAGGTGTTCTGGCACAGGTACACATTGCTGAATCGTGCATGTCTTGCCGCCAAGAAACTGCTACGATTGTACCTGAGTGACCAAGTTTGGCCCGCCTATTAATAACGACGACTGCCAGATATTAGTAGTGTGTTTTTTTGTTATGCATAATTTTGCGAATGCTCGATTGAGATGTGCTTGTATCTTCCTCCGGGTGACAGGAGCTCATTGCACCTGACCAGTTCTGGTACACCTCCTCCTCTAAGCTCGAGCTGCCCTTCCCAATCCTAGGGCTCGTTGCTTTCCAATTCTGGGCAATGCATTTTGTAAGTAACATAACTGCAGATAGCAATTTAGTAAAAGATATCTTGTGTTTTTGCAATCTCAAGATTAATTCTGTCAGACTACAAGCAGAACAATTTCATTACATATCATTATTTTTCAAAGTAGGGGCCTCGGAATCACTCTTGAGCAGATGCAGATTCTTTGCTCTGCCACATGTGGAAGTAGATGCATGGCAATATGATAAGCTGCTATTGCTTAATGTTTCAAACTCAAACTGTATGTTCAGGTGGAGATCAAGAGATGGCAGGTGACTCTCCAATGCTGTAAATCAGGGACAGCGGATCTCGTGATTTATCCGGAATAGAAGTCATGACCCTAAGCTAATAAATATCAGCCAATGTCATACGTTACTTCGAAAAGTGATGGTGTAACCGTCCATGTATTCGTTTGTTGCAGATGTTGTGCTCCTAGTTATTCTAAAATGCAATGCTGTACTGTTTCCAGGACTTCTGGAACCCCAACTCAGTGAATAAGGACCCTCTCTTCCCCAACAACAAAATTGATGATCATGAAGTAGGCTATCCTGGGCTGAAGCTATTCGTTGTGAGTAATGCTGACACCATCCTTAGAATCTGCTGGCATAATCTGATTGTGCCTGATGCGGCTATCCTGTTAACAACCTTCATGTGAGCCTGGTTCTGATTCGGCTTCAGTACGAATCGGCTTCAGTTACGTGTATATCGGCTTCACGTTTTCATGGTTGTCTGGAGAGATGCAGCAGCCAGAAGCTTTTAAAGCTTTCTTGGGCTGGCATCGCCTGTAGGGTTCAGTAGGGTTCTGCATGAAAAATCGAATACTACTGAGTTTTTTCATTTACAAGAAGATTGCAGCTCATTTTTTTATGCAATCTCAACCATACTTGGATTTCTATTAAATTGACAATGATTGCTGATTCATGCATGTAGCCTGGGCCTATGGAAGAGATGAAACTGAAAGAGATCAAGAATGGCCGACTAGCAATGCTTGCTTTTGCTGGCTTTGTAATGGGCGCTCAGGTCACAGGGAAGAACCCCTTGGCAAGCCTGGCAGACCATTTGGCTGATCCTTTCGGTGAGTACTCCATCATAATGATAGCTTTGTTATCATCCTAAACATAGCATTAGGGCTAAGGAAGCCAAGCCTGGACTTGAGCCAAAAGGCTTGGTATACTAGGTGCTGCTGGTAAGTCAAGCAGTGCAATCAGAGGTTGTCATCTTGAATCTTTTAGGAGGTCTGTGTTGTGAGAATGTTGTAGGATCAGTGAATATGTGCACTGACGTACTACATGGAGTTATTGCAGTGTGACGTACTGCATGGAGTTATTGCACTGTGACTTTCCCCTGAATTTAACATAAGATTGTTTCAGTGCCCTCATCGTCCTTCTTGAATTGAATTCAGCTTCATGGGAGTAATAAACATCTCCTTGTCCCTATTGTCCGAAATCCCTCCCAGCTTTGGCGATGAAGATCCCTTGGTCCCTATTCTATCATCATGCCTGATCTCCCTACTCTATCATGCCTGATCAGGTACCACAATCTTCTCCAAGGCTGTGGTCATCCCTGGGCAAGCAGTTGTACCTGCATGTGCCATTCCCCCGGAGGTCGTATACCAAGGCATCACCATCCCAACACCTTGCTTCCTACCAAGCCTTTGGCCTTAAATGATCTCTGACAAATCTCGTGCGGACAAGCTGTGATGCTGACCAATATTACTTCAGGATCAAAAATGCATGAGAATTGAAAACAATTAATAATTTTAATCTTCTCGTATTTTTTGAGCCATAATTCATCTTATGCACTGCATACCAATGTATGAAACGATTTCGTGACAAAACATATTTGCCTGAATATCGTTAACTATTGGTATTTGTATTAAGCAATTTTTAATAATAAGATACAAGGCAGGCCATCTAGTACCTAAAGGTTCTGTCTTGAATACCTCCTGGTAGATGCTGAACTACCACAAGTGCTAATAAGCAACATCTGCTTCTGTCTGAGCAAAGACAAGAACAAGACAGTCTGAGCAAAGACAAGTACAAGACAGTCTGAGCAAAGACAAGGAGAAGACAGTCTGTGCAAAGGCAAGTAGTGCTGGTAGCCAGCACCTGGAAAATGTCGAACCTAATAGGGAAGTGCAGTAATGTTTTTCAAACAGTATGCTAGTGAACCCAACCAGATTCAAGGTACATAAAAACAAAATAGTCATCCTGTGTCAAAATGTCAAAATACTGCTTCAGATAAGAAGCCACCTATGGATGTGCAAAAGGATAGACTGTGTACTCACCTCAAGGTGCGCAGGCAATGACATACAATTTCCTTCTCGTTCAAACTGAATACTTTTCAGGAATGGTTTTCTTATCACTCCTAAGAGATGATTCCTTAATCAGGGAATCTTGGCACATTGCTAAGCTGTCTTAGTAGCGCTAGCCTGCTTAATACAGATTACGAGCCAGAAGTATGGGTTTTATTGAATGATATCATTATGATAATGGGCCATTATCAGAAGGCGGGGAGTAACAGCATCTTCAGGTGCCTGAAATAGTACAATGCTGTTTTTGTGCGGATAGGCAGATATAGCACAATGCTGTTTTTGTGCTCAGATTACAACATGTATATTATTAGGTTCACTGCCTTTATCTAAGCATACGACCATTTCGTTAAAAAGGACTGCACCCGCCGCTCTGGACACCAACAAATAGGAACAGAATTTATATCATTCACAATTTAAAAAAGTTTAATTAGACTTGAGAAAAACAAAGGAAGTGCCAATTGTCCATGCCTGATTCCATTCAGCACATCTGCAGCATTCCCAGGCACAATGTACCTAAAAGTCATCCTGGCCACAATAATTAAGGCTTGACTACTTGACAGGGTTAACTGATCCCCAAAGTTAAAAACACACAAGCCAATCATCACAAGTTTCTGTCATGACGGCGTCATTAACATTCAACAACAATCCACTATGTTTTTGGACAAATTCGGAAAGTTGAACAAGGTTCAGAAACAGAAAATTAAATAGAATCAGAATCACATTTCATTGCATGATGGCCCACCTCTGCAGCAAAATACTCACGATGCACAAGTTGTTCAATGATGATTGGACTCCAGCTACTGCTGTTACACCGGTGCAGTGTTAGACCGTGACATGATGATAGGACTGCAGCTACGGCTGCTGTTACACCGGTGCAGTGTTAGACTGTGACATGATGATAGGACTGCAGCTACGGCTGCTGTTACACCGGTGCAGTGTTAGACCGTGACATGATGATAGGACTGCAGCTACTGCTGTTACTACCGAGAAGCAGAGATGATTACGTCTCCAAATAGCACAAGTGGGGTCCTCATACACCTCCAACACTCTTGTATGGCTCACTATAGATGTGCATTATGACGAACTCATCTGGGACTTTAAGAGTAACACCTGGAGGGGCTGCTTATTAGCGAGAGAAGAGGGCTGTGGAGCATGGTTTTATTACAATGCTATTTTTACTTTAAGGCTTTAATTCCGAGGCACTTAACTTTAACAAATCCTCCTCAAACAATGGAAAAAAGTATTTACATTAAGTCCTCTTCATAGTTCCCTAACCTTAAGCAGAAAATAAGGAGCCCGTCCAGCTTTAGTGGTTCTTGCAGTTACAAGCAATTGATGCGATGCGGCTGCTCCCACATTATTTTGGCGAGCCATCACAATAATTCAGCAGAATGGGCGGTGATGACAACATTACATCATACAGAACATAATCAGCATTATCATAATCTAATAGAATCCTTATACCCGCCTTCAGTCATCAGCAGAAAGCTCCAGCACCACCATTTTGAGAAGCAGTGCATCATCCAGATCCTTGTGAGCTATCCCCTTCCCTAATTTCTCAGGCACATCAAAGACTTCCACTTTTCCAAAACAAAAGATGATGGCGGCCCCTATTGCTGTAAACCTTTATGATCACTACAATCGTCTCCCAGTAGTCGTGGTCCCGCTTGCTTTAGATCTGCTCTTGAGAAGAAGGGACTCAAAAAAACCTGGACTAGGGCTACTACCAGGGCTGCTGCTACTAGTGCTAGAACTGGAGATCATCGCTGATTCAGAGCTCATCTGTTGAGCTATGAAATCAGGGAGATAGTGATGATGGTGGTGGATGAGGTAAGCAAGTGATGATGTTGGGACAGCAGTTGTTTTGGTGTCAGACTGGGCCTTGCTTGTACTAGCAGCAACTTCAGCTGGTTGGCTATTCTTAACACTCAACTGCAGCAGCGAAACTGAAGGGCTGCTCATACTTATCGATGCTCCTTTTGAAAATCCTGAGGGACTCATGAAAACAAAATTTCCGTTACTGAGGAATGCTCCTGAGGAGCTAAAGGAGGCATGCAGTTTAAAACAACTGCACAATACGGCCAGCAATACAAGTAAGAGCACTGCACAATACTGCCAGCAGTACAAGTGACAGCACTGCACAATACGGCCAGCAATACAAGTAACAGCACTGCACAATACGGCCAGCAATACAAGTAACAGCACTGCACAATACGGCCAGCAATACAAGTAACAGCACTGCACAATACGGCCAGCAATACAAGTAACAGCACTGCACAATACGACCAGCAGTACAAGTAATAGCACTGCACAATACGGCCAGCAATACAAGTAACAGCACTGCACAATACTGCCAGCAGTACAAGTAACAGCACTGCACAATACGGCCAGCAGTACAAGTAACAGCACTGCACAAGACTGCCAGCAATACAAGTAACAGCACTGCTAACATGTTCATGAACTTTGCTGCTACCTGCAGTATCAAAAGCTGCTGGAGCAGGCTGCTGCTGTTGCCTGCTCGGCATACCACTCAGGGCTTGTAGTGGTAGTAGTGGTGACAGTGGTAGTAGTGGTAGTAGTGGTAGTAGTGGTGACAGTGGATTCTGAGGAGAGGACTGTGGTGTCATTATTTCTGATGCCGCCTTAGAAGCAGGACAACCGCTTCCTCCTTCCTCGCTGTTGAAGGGAGCATTGCATTGCTTCAGCCTGCAATACTCAAAACCAATCAACACACAGCTATATTGTGCTGATATGGCAAAAACATGAATGAACTTATTCACGCCCTATGCACAGAGTAATAGACTGCGATACAAGTTGCAGTGATGTACATATCATTGTCATCAGCAGTGACAGACGTAAGGCAGTAATAAAAGATCAGAATCATGAGCATACAGGACCTTAAGGATAAGGCAGCAGGTGATATTTTGACAGCATTCAATGCTGATGAATCATGACAGACTTGATCAGCAAGTCATTGTTTCTATACATCCCCTAGAGCATTTTACAACCCTAAACCCTAAAATCCATTACTTACAGGCTCAGTATTGTTTCTCTATCAACACCAGCTGCCTTGGCAAGCTGGTTGCTTTCAGCAATACCTATCACCTCATCAAGGAGCTTCTTACTGCACAAACCTGTAGCACGTCATCAAACAGTACAACAAAGATATGTGAGATTTGCAACGCCACGACCTGGTATATGGATGCTTCAGTTGTTGACAATTATTGACTCCAGAACCATTGCAGATTACTGAGGTACATGGAGCATAGACTTTAATATCGAAGTATGTAGTGAGCCACGTCACTTGTCTGTAAACCTGAATCTACACAAAGGGTATTCTCATACCTCACCGCCTCCGAGCATAAATATAAAATCATGATGACACGCATCAAACAATGTTAAGCTGGGTAAAAGTTTCTGTTTGTGAGGATAAGAATAAGTATGGCTACCTCTTGAAGATACAAGCCTCAAGCACAATATGCTAGCTGGAGTGGTACTTCTCAATAGATTACTTACATCCTGCAAGCGGTGCTGAAGACCTGAAACCGGCCAGGTTCTGACCCTGAGGAGTAAAACAGGACGTACATGTAGAACATGAAGTATTTTGCCAAAAGGATTACAATGCTCTCCAATAAGGACGGGTCATTGCACCTGCCTAATCAAGCTACACTCATCCTGGACAGCAGACATTTCAATCTACTCAGAATTTCAAAAAAGATTTCCCACAGTAAGAATTGGATTTGCTACAGGACAGCACTGAAGAAATTAGACGTGCTGCTCCTCATCTCTCCTCCAGTTTGTCGTTGAATTCTTGCACATTATTGAGCTTCATTGTGCTTCTCAAACAAGCGCATGTGAGGTGAAAGGTTGTTTCACGGCCTCACATCATCCAACAACCACCTTGTCTAAAAGATTCAACATTATGATACTGAGACTCACAGCCTCACATCATCCAACAACCACCTTGTCTAAAAGATTCAACATTATGATACTGAGACTCACAGCCTCACAGCACTCTGGTGTGGCTCCAACCTGACAAGGGGACAAACGTTGGAGAAGTACGTTTTGACCCAGCGCATTGAACTGGGCTGTGCAAGTAGCATCATCTGGCGGAACCTTATTAGGTGTTGATGTATCAAGACATAATCCTCCACCTGTAGTCCACGCATGCAGGCCAAAGATAAGGTCAAGCTGGGAACATTATGTGCCTTCAATAGTAAATGCTGAGGGAATTATAGATTCTCACGTGGAACAGAGAGCGAAAGAATTGCACCAATCCAACAGACGGCAAGGGTAACAGGATTTCTAGTCAAGGATCCCATAATGTGCTTGACCATTAGGTACAGTAAACGAGACCCTTACTCTGCGCGTCGAAGCAGTATGTATCATGAAATCTGATCCAATCACGTTCTTCCGATTAGGCGCAACTTTGTCTGTCACAGTCATAGGATAGATCAGTGATTTGAGTAGCGAAGTCTCGAGCTGATCATGACGTACCGTTGGCTTTGATTGACAGCAGACTGTTGTAGGGGACGACGTCAGCATAACCACAATTTTTACACGCTTAATCATATCGCAATTTGTATCATCCCATTCGTTTTCAAACAGAAGTTAACTAACTAGCTGGAAACTGTCCATACAAGCATCGACCTAAATTAAAACGGATGTATTCCGATGTAAAAGGAGCTTGCATATTTATAACTTTTAATGTTCTACATATTATCTGGGCTAGAGCATACGTTGGACCTATTAGCTTAGGAAGCGGATCACTGTCCTGGACCCTGAAAAATGCGAACGGAAGTGTCTCGGTACCAGCCACCATCCCAGGATATGCACTGGGCACTCTTTTCACAGAAGGCATCGTTGGAGACCCTCTGTACAGGTAATGATTAATACGTGAAGCCGACTGAAGCCGATTCGTACTGAAGCCGAATTCATCACCTAATGATACATTCTTTGTGACTCTTGACTTGGTGAAATTGTGCTTCCATCTTCATCCTTGAAAGCATTTCATCCTGCAGGGAAACCTCATCCAACTTTAAGTGCATCTAATATCATGAGCACTCTGACTAAGCTGTCACTTGCCGAAGGTCCCAATTCCTGTTGAAGTTCTAATCATTCCTCCCTGATATAAAATTTCAAACATATACTATTGTCTCTGCATCCTCACATGCTATTGCACACTGCTGTCAGGTTCAATGAGCTGTCTACTAGATGGGTGGCCATGGAAACTTGGACCTACACCACCTCCCTTCCAACCAAGGCTTCCTCACGCATCCAAAGCAATGGCAGCAAGCCCATTGATTATGGCAACACTCCTTCAAATCAAACAAGCCTTATTGCATGCATGATTGACAACCTTGGTCCAGGTACCTTCTCTCACATTCTTTCGCGGAAAAGGCATAAGCTACTTGTATAACTCTTTTTGAATGTAGTGATGTCTCAACAGGTGGTGCTAATGATGGCACAGCAGCTCCTGGAGAGCTGCTATTACTATTTAGAGGTCTGGATACTGTTGCAGATGTTTTTGTGGGCAACCAGCTGATGTTGCAGGCACGCAATTTTCATAGGTAGGTGAATATGATCTCAGCTGGAAGATCATGATCGATTAGTCACTGTTGTTCATGGACTGTCAATATCAGCATGAATGATACTTAAAGCTCAGGAAAGTGATAACCTGACTTCAGCCATCTACTCTATTGAAATAAGAGACTCCTCCACAGCTGGTTCCTCATCTAGTGATGACCATCTTGGGAGAAACCAGATCAAAGGAAATCTCAGCAGTCCATTGCAGCAGTAGGCGGAGTATCTGCAGAGTAGGCAATGTGGAAGGTTCATGTTAATAGATTCTGTTACAAGGGGACAGGCTTTCCTCATGTAGTGAACAGATCAGTAGCCATAATATTCCAGCAAAATGTGCACAGACAGTAGTGCTCATCATACCTACTGAATGATGAACCTTGATGTATTTCATTCTCCAGGCAGTACGCTGTGGACTTGAAGCAGGCACTGGGCGCAATGGCAGCTGCTGCCGCGTCTTCTTCTGCCAACACTTCAGCAGTGACTGAGGGACATTCATTGCCGCCAGTTGTGAATCTGTCTGTGGTGCTACACCCTGCCATAACATTCTCACAACAGCAGAGTGAAGCCTACCCATATGAGATGCCAACGAATCAGGCACCAGGTGAACCAACCTATTTAACCTAGCATTGGATCAGGCACCAGGCGAGGCAATGACCTAGTATTGGAGCTATATTCCTTAAGCAGGCGATTGTGTACCAAGCATGATGATCATGTGCGCTGTTGATGAAGCTGCTAGGATGTTCTTGACTGCACTCGGTGTGGTCCACACTTTTATTTCACCCATTTCAGGCGCTTTTGCCCACTTCAGTTTCTTGCGTAAGCCTGCCAGCGACTGGGGCTGGGACTGGGGGCCTGCCTTTGCACCTTCTGGTATACAGGCTGATGTACAGCTCATGTACATTGACACTGCAGTGCTGATGGGTGAGTCTGGATTGGTATCCTGCTGATGCTTTAGATGCTTGGTTCAGCAGTTTTGACAGTTTTAGGTATAAGCTTACATGGTTTGAATGCTGTTACGTATTTTAAGAGCATGTTAAGAGGTGCCTGGGCAAATATCTAAGCAGTGATCCACGATCCAAGGTCTTAGTCATTTTCGAATAAAATGGTGTCATGATTGGCAGTCACAAGATACCTTGAAAGACATGAACAAAAAGAGTGATTGTTGTGTATGTCTCCACCTCATCCAGGGATGCATGTTCAACAAGAGCTGATGGCCAATGGCTCCGTATCCTTGATGTTGGAGTTTGAGCTTTGGGTTTCGAGGGGCAATGGTGCTTCTGGGACCATCAATGTGGGTTTTGGAGCTTGTTACTTGTTTTATTGTCAGGCAGATTATGAAGTGTCGTTCACTGCTGATGATGTTTCTGAGGCTCAGATTATTAAGTGTCATTCACTACTGGTGATCTTACTGAGGCTCAGGGCTCAGGAGTGTCTGTGAGAAATTATATCCTTCAACTCCTTGTCTTGCGCTCTTTCAAAGAACTCATCCCACATTGCAGGGTTCTAAGCTGTCATAGATACATCCATATACTGTAAGGTGACAGTGACAATGAACTGATTTGATCAATCTCAGTTTGTTAATTCTCATTGCAGGTAGCTATCAGCCCTGGATTGGGTTTGAGTGAACAGACAATGCAGGTAACAAAGAAACTGTATGTCCATCCCTACTCTAATATGTCAAAAAGGTGCCAGGAATCATACTTTTTATGAACACGCAGGTCAGCTTCTCTCCTCTTCCAGCAGAAGTAGGGGATGGGGACAATGTCACAGAGGGCGAGGAAGTGACTCCTCCACAGGGTGACATCACGCCCTTACTTCAGAGGTTCTTGACCATGGAGGTAAGGCTTCCATGTTCAACAATTCAATGTAGAACACAAACATTGTTACATGCTTTCTTATGCTTTGGTTACCTATCTTGCATGTGTCTTAATCATATTCTCTGTATGCTCTGGATTCTTTCCTTTCACTGTTTGCCAACACACATTTTTGTGTGTGGCTCCAGATGATGACTCACCAACAGCAGTGAGCATAAATACATTCAAAGGACTGAATGTATATGACAGCTCATATCATATGTGCTCATCTTGACGCTGTGTATGACAGCATATCATATGTGCTCATCTTGACGCTGTGCATGACAGCTCATATCATATGTGCTCATCTTGACGCTGTAAGCGTACACGGAATACAAGCATAGATTTCTTCTTGACTTATGTGGCGCATTCATCTTCTTCATATGGAACCGAATGCATGGCGCATAATAAGAAGTATATCCTCATTTATTCTCTGAATTATGACTGGGTCTTCTAAATCCCACCAGATGTACATCCCTGGTCCAGTCCAGCTATGGTGGCCTGTAGGTTACGGAGCGCAACCACTGTACAACGTAACCGCAACATTTATCCCTACTGGATGTTCCTCCTGCAGTAATTCATGTAGTGGCATAGACAACAGTACCGCTACTAACTATGGAGTGTCCAACTCCAACAGAATAAGTACATGTCAGCAGGATAATGGTCTGCTGGCCTGGAGTGCTGCGTCATGTAGCAATGTCACCCGTGCTGTTGGGTTTAGGACGATTGAGCTGGTGACTGATCCTCTTGAGCAGGTGACTGATCCTCTTGAGCAGGTGACTGATCCTCTTGAGCAGGTGACTGATCCTCTTGAGCAGGTGACTGATCCTCTTGAGCAGGTGACTGATCCTCTTGAGCAGGTGACTGATCCTCTTGAGCAGGTGACTGATCCTCTTGAGCAGGTAACTGATCCTCTTGAGCAGGTGTGATCATCGAGCTTATGATTGCTCATCCTGCTCTAGAACAGCTATGATGTTTGGTCTCATCTTCGAAGACAGTGGGGACAGTTGATGTTTTTTATCAGCAGTTAGTGGCAACAGGCAGCAGCACTGTCATGCCCTTTTATCAGCAGTTAGTGGCAACAGGCAGAAGCACTGGCATGCCCTTTTATCAGATAAATTCTTGTCAGCTGTCATTCACCATGATTCTCATGTTTTGAGCTGTTTGTGATGAAGTTTGAGCATGAGAAGATGTTGTGATAAGTAGGTTTCATATCATTATGAGAATACAGATATGGAAATTTTGGTTACTAATTGGAGGAGCCGCCTGCCCATGTAGCAGAGACTGTAGCTGAGTCTAATTTGAAAAAAAAGAGCTAGATACCATTCTATGAATGGTATGTAGCTCCCACGAGCCTCCATGAGCCTCAATAGGCTAGTGTATGGGAAGATGTCTGTGTATGGGAAGATATTGATGTCATTTTGTTGATGTTTTCTGTGGATCATTGTGACCCATACTTCATCACACCTTCAGATGCAACAACAGATTTCCTGTAGTTCATGGTTATGAATATTTTTGCTTGTTAGGCCTTCTTGGACATTTCAGCGGATAATGGTGGACAGCTCAAGAATGGATCAGCCAGCTCCGAGCCCATGTTGTTACAGGATAGGATTGCAGCGGCAAGGCAGGATGGCACCTCAGGAAATGCAAACCTGACGGGTAATGATGGAATAGCATGGGAACAACTGCTGGAAACGAATTGCCAATTACCTTGTTTCTTGTTCTTCTTTTTTGTTCAAAAAAGGGAGTCATATTCAACTCTCTTTTTCACTGCCTCCAATTCGTCAAGTTCTTCCCTCAAATGAGCACATTACAGGGTCACAGCTTGACATCACTTGGATGTCAATCAAAGTTTGCCCGCCCTCCCCTCCCCTATATAATGCCACTGCTTATTGCATCATCAGCAATGAATACCTTTATCTAGTACTTGCAATGTCTCCTTTACAGTATGAGCACAGGACGATGATAATGATGATCCTGATGCTGCATATTACTGCATCCTCATTGCAGCCTGTGCTATAAGCCTGTACTGCTTATTACTGCATCCTCATTGCAGCCTGTACTATAAGCCTGTACTGCATATTGCTTAAATAGTAGGCAGCAACTTGCTGATGTTACCATTCGCTTACTAACTTCATAACATGCAGGGGAGAGCTTTTACTTCCGCATAAACGGGATCCCCATCTTTGTGCAGGTTTGTGATACGATTGTAGTTCAGAGACGCTCATGCATCATCTGCTTGTTGTTTGAATACTCTGAAACGAAGATTAGGCATTTCATCATGCAAATCCAAAAACAACAGCAACAGTTCGCACACTTTGATTGATGATTGAGGACTACTCATCATCATTACCTAGATGCTGTTGGTTCAATTTGCCTAGACCCAGTGAGAGTCCTTGCATGACCATCAACCCTCAACCCTCATCTAGAAAGCATTTCACAGATCTCACCGCCCTTCAGATCATTTTTGTTTGTCCTTTGTTTTGACTGTGTAGGGATCCAATATCATCCCATTTGACATCATACACACAAGATCCAAAAAGTCCAACATCACTCGACTCCTGACCTCTGCATTGCGCGCCAACATGAACATGGTCAGGATCTGGTGAGATCTAGTAGAAGCAGTGGGTCCTGCTTTGTAGCCACTACGACCACAATCATGATCATAATCATCATACATAGATCGTATTTCATCTGCTAGTATATTAGTGCAGCTGTCCAATATCCAATTGTGCTATGCGCTTGCTTTGGAGACTTGCAATGAGCTGTAGAATAATACCTCATCATGTATTTCTGGTGGCTATAATTTTATTTTCCATCTGCAATAGTGGAGATTCTGTGTTTACTCCCAAGCTATACTCTACTCCCTAATGCATTGGGACACAATCATAAGGATTCAAGAAGTCGAACTGGAGTGTCGTCATTTTTATGCTATCTGTCACAGGGGTGGTGGTTTGTACCAGCAGGACTGGCTCTATGACTTCTGTGATCTTCATGGGCTGTTAGTCTGGCAAGAAGTGATGGCTGCATGCAACCCATATCCTCTCACATTGGACATGTTCAATGAGGTGTGTCAGTCATGGCTACATGCAACGCATATCCTCTCACATTGGACATGTTCAATGAGGTGTATCAGTCATGGCTATGTGCAACCCATATCCTCTCACATTGGACATGTTCAATGAGGTGTGTCAGTCATGGCTGCATGTAACCTCTGTCCTCATGTAGCAGCGGTGCCACTTGACATGTTTGACGAGGTACAAACATGGTATATCATCTGCTGTGATATTATATGCTTGCTAATTCCAAGATGGATGCTATTAAGCAAACTGCATGCAATCTTCTACCTCCATCATCTTTCACCTTTGATGACTGTGTTTCATGTCTATGTCCTGCTATGGTATTGCTGCAGTTTAATGCTGAGCTGCGATCTCAAGTTCGTCGCCTGGCATTTCACCCCTCCATCGCTATATGGGGTGGCAATAACGAGATAGAGGCCTCCCTGGATTGGTTTCCCGCCACAAATGGTGCAAATGGACAGGGTGCATCCAGAGTGTATGTTGCTGACTTTGTTACTCTTTTCTCCCAGGCGTTGAGAGGAGTGGTGTCAGAGGTGAGGTGTAATGTGTGGATTCAACACCTGCCTAACAATGGGGCCTTTTGTTGTTATGGAGCATGTGTTATTGAGCAGGCTCTGTTCTGCGGGGCTGAAAGCTGGAATTTTTAAGATCAGAACAATTTTCTGTAAAAAGCGAAGGCCGTTACAGCTCTTGAAAAAGCTGTGATGTTTTTTGCATCGCCATTTGGAGCGCCTAATATTTGTTTGAATTTAATGTGTTGGGATCATATCCCATTACTATCATCCAGATTTGTAATCTTCAATGTCACCCTTCATCTATTCCTTTTTTAACAGCTGGACCCAGGCAGGCCTTACGTTGATACCTCTCCCTCCAACATGCTATACTTTACAGACCCAGTTGTGAAGCGCTGGGGTAACCCACAGGTAGGGAGCTTGATTTGATGAGCAATCTGTGTGCCAGAGTGTGTGATGATCTCTTGCCGGATTTCTCCAATCAAAGCATGATGACAAGGTTTTCGCTTGGTCTTGGCAATTATGATGAACTGCCCAAACCTGATTTTCACAACATGACTTACAATGAATCATTGTAATAA